>APFE030592408.1:85902-96849 GCA_000404065.3 Pinus taeda | reverse complement strand
TATATATATTCGCGTTTCCCCGTTTCCAAGATTTGGGGAGGTCGTGTTTCGTATCGCTTCCCGTTTCGAAAACTTGTACCCGTTTCCCCGTTTCGTGCAACTTAGATGTAAAGAAAACTTTCCTTAATGGAGTAATTGAGGAAGAAGTGTACGTAGAAAAACCTGAGGGCTTTGTATGAGCACAAGCATGCACCTCGAGTTTTTATGAGTTGTAATCTTGTTATTATATGCTTTTTTTTGACAAGAGTAAAAGGAATCGTGATAGAGGAAGTGACAGTGGTAGGAGGATTTGCTTCCATGATAGAGGGAGCAATCAAGCCCTGCTTCAATGTAAGAGGGAGTTGACCTATGAGTTCGAGATGAAGGATCTTGGTTAGGTACATTGCTTCTTGGGACTAGAGGTGTGGTAGAAGTTGGGTGAGATATTCCTTGGTTAAAGGGAGTATACTATTGCGATCCTTCAGAGATTTTGGGATGATCGATTGCAAGTACATGGTCACTCCCATGGTGACCAATCCAAAGAAGCTATGTGGAAAGGGGAGCAACCATGATTGCCTTAACATGATCTATTTCAGGAAGCACCTAATCAAGATGACCAGAAAGCAACTGTGGTGACAGATATAGTGTAGGAAGCTAATCAATTTATGGTTGAGTCAAGACATGCAACACAACATGTGTTGAGGTACTTGAATGGTAAAATTCTATATGGATTGAAATATGTCTCAAATGATGAATGACAACTATAGGGATATACATATTCAGATTGGGTAGAGAATGAAAAAGACATGGAAAGCATACCAGGATGATGATTCAACTTGGGGTCTACTAAGATGAGTTGGAAGCTGACAACACTACTAAAGTGGAGTATATTGCAGCCTGTTTAGTGAGTTGTGAAGTAGTGTGGTTTCATAAGCTACTCACATGATTATTTGATCAGATGCAGGAGACAACCGTCACGACAAGTCGGAGCACATTAAGATCATGGCACCACTACATCCAAGACATGTTACAAAAGGAAGCAATAAAGCTCTAATGAATTTCTATGGACAAGAAGGTTATTGACATTTTCATAAAGCCTTTGTCCCAGGTTGAAGTTTGTTTACTTCAGGGGAAAGCTTGGAGTGGTTGAGAAAGCCTCCCTTGGTGAGAGGGAGTGTTTATGTTGTAGCATCGAGGGGCAAAGTTTCTCCCTAGGTCAAGGGTATTGACCAAGAGCCATGTAATGTGGCTAGGGAGATTGACCCATAGAGAATAAAGGCCTGTAGTGCTCCCTTGGTCAAGAATTACCTAACCATATTTCCAAATGTTACTTGGCTAATGGGTTGAGTGAGTGCCTCATAACATTAGACAAGTGTTATACCATTTAATAACATGTGACAACATGTAGGAATGGTAAATGGGCCCAGGGTTTCACCATTGGTCATGGGGTACCTAACCTAGTTCCAAGTGATGACTTGGTTAGTTAGTGACTCAAAGACTAGTCAAATCAGGGATACTTGACCATATCGCCAAAGGGTATTTTGGCTAGTGGATGACTAGATCCTTTGCAAAGGGTATGTGTCTAGTGGGTAACTAGATCCCTTTGCATGATGTTGATGCAGGATGCTTTTCACATGAAGTGGATGGATACATCAACATAGCTAGCTCAATCAATATGTTTTTGGGATGGATAAAATTTTAAACATAATGTACATCTAAGGAAGTCAATGTGAATACCTCCCTAGCTAAAAGGGATCGTTGATTTCTCGTAGTTGTGGGAGGCATTCCCTAACTACAAGTCGACCCTAAACAAAAATGAAAAAGAAGAAATTTAAAATTTAAATTTTGCCTCCAAAAGCAAGGTCGGCTCCGATTGTTTAAGTTAGCCCAACACTAAGATATGTGCCCCTTGGGGCACCTTAGATCACTATAAAAGAGTCACTCGACCTCCTCCATCTGACTCACAAAAAATTTGATAATCTCTATTACTTTATTCACACATGTGAAGAGGAGAATCTTTTGGTTTGTTCACTTATGCGAAAAAGGAGACTTTTAAGGCCAAGTTTGAAGGTTGAGTTTCTCTTTGAAGGAGGGCTAAAAATCTCAATTTTTCTAGAAGGACGAAAGGCCATTGATTTTGTATAAAAGCTTTTGCAAAAGGGCCAAATCCCTAGAAGGAAACCTTGTATCTTCAGTTTGATAAAAAGGCAGGGCCGAGAGCTTTGAGAACTATTGTTCATGGAGGAAGGGTTGGTCTAGCCCTAGAAATTTCTAAGTTATCCTATAAAACTCAGATTGTATTGTCATTGAATTGAATAATTTTTCCTAAGAAAAGATTGTTGGGATTTTCCCTAGTTAAGCTCTTCCGAGGATAAAATTTTGTGTCTCTTGTTTTTGGTTGTCTCTTTATAATCCTACTGTCATTATTCTATAATTGTAGAGATCTTCTATGAGTAATTTCTTAATATGTAAGATGTGTTGAAAATATGTAGTTACAGTTGGTATTTAAAGCTTACAAGTCAAAGGAAAAATAATTGTTATTCCTGTTGTTTATGTCGGCCTCGTTTTGACAGGCCAATGCCACCTCATGAAGGGGTTTGACCCTTGGTCAAAACCCACTTGATTAGACATGTATATATTGTTAGTTGACCCTCCTCATTTGGAAATCATATCAACCATTCAAATCTATACAAGGACTCTTCTATTCAGACGTGCGAAGGAGGTGAGAGAGAGAAGTTTAACTAGCTTTGAATTTGTTTGACCAACATTGATTTGGGGGCTTTTGGGTTGCTTTGATTGAATCTTTGACTAGATGATTGGATCAAATCTAAAGAAATATTTGAGTAAATAATTGACCAAATTTCTGGGCAGAAATACCACGTTGACTTGTAGTCAACTAAGGCATATTGACTGAAGTTGTAGGGCCAAAATTCGTCCTCTTTGACTGTAGTTGACCAGGAGCAGTAGAGGTCAAAATTCGGCTTGTTGACCGCATTTGAATTTATGATATGAAGTTTGGATTTCTATCTCCTTTGACAAGATTTGACTTGGAAGTGTGGTATGGTGGTTTTGACTGGAAATTTAGATGTACCAATTGATTGAATTGGATAATTTATCCTAAGAAAAGGTTGGTGGGTTTTTCCCCTGGTTTGGGGTTTGTCTAGGGACCCGCAACTTCGACCTCCTTTTGCAGCACCAGAAACCCTAGAACTTTGCACGTGAGAGAGAGATAGAGCACAAAACAAAGGTTTCACTTCCTTCCTTGGATTCCTCTTGCCTTCTAGACCTTCACTCTTCCTTTTCTGCTTCTCGCAGTTACATATCAACATTCTTCTTGTGTGATCAAACTTGTGGATAATTCAATGCTAAATGAGGTCGAACTACTTCTTCATATAGCCTTTCCAAGGGGCCGAATGCCCTCCTTTAGGCCAACTTGTAAATGCTAGGGCAGAATTGTACTTTGGGGGTTTCTAGGGCTTTTAAAACTAAAAAATAATTGTTTTTACAATTACATTTTTCTCAGAAGGGTCTTATAAACATGGTGTTGACTCCTTTAATTCATGACAATAAATCTTGAGACCTATCAAACCCTAAAACCACGAAGAACATGATTTTTCCTAGAATACCATCAATAATGAGCATGAAACCAATGCTTTAATAATAACAACTTTTATTTTCTTCTCTTGTTTGTTACACAGGCTACATATTGAAATGAGTACAACAATTATGAAGACCGAAACTAGTTACATTTTCAACACTCCTTCTTAACTAGGGAGGTATTCATAAGTGTAAAACCAATACAACATCATTATCAAACTGAAGAGTTCTCATAAGAAGAGTTGGATTGATAAGAGATACTATAAGCATCATCATAATGACTAGTAATGTCTCTGAGTCTAGCTAGACAAGCTCTACTTTAATCAAGAGCATTATGCTAGGGGTTTTTACGTGTGATACCTACCTCTATAAGGCACATACCCTATCCGGATGTCCACAAGGTATTTCCTTTTAAGACTATTCTTATCTTGGATCTCCAATCTCGAGTTCTCAAAGAATATCGGTCGTCTTCGACCACTCTTCTCTTGGAAACCTATCACATCCTCAAAGAGTGTCCATACCTTTCCTTTCTTGGTTGCTAGATCCTCAAGGAAATCACAGATGGTTATCCAATCCTCTGCCATTCTTTCTTCATCACTTGAAGATGAGAACAAACATGTGACGTCCAACATCACTCTCTCTCAACCAGAGAGGACATTCCTATTCAAGGAGACTCCTTTGCTCCCTCTCAAAACTAGAGGATATCCATACTTCCTTTTTATTTGGGAAGCCAAGACCACAAGCCTTATATCTTTTCTTCATGAGAGTATCAACTACTTGATCTTCATAGCTACATGGATCCTTCTTACTTCTATATCTCTTTTTTTGAGGTATCATGGAGCCATCTCCACTCTTTGATCTTGTGACAGGATCCAGGTCATCTTTCTTGCTCATAACTTTCATTTTTGGCATGAAGGCATTGCATTGAGCCTTTCAAAACTTCAAGTTGATCATAGCTTCCTCATGAAAATGATCTCCTTTGATCTTCAGGTTATTTTCTTGTACTGCTACCTTTCAATCCCAAGATGGAAACATCTTGACTTCATAGTTGCCAATACCATATATTTAACTTCCCTCAACATTCTTCATACATTTCCATCACACAGTTGAACTTGCCTCAATTGTCATCATGTATTCTTGCAACATCCTTCCAGGTAGAAAAATAATATGTTAACTAGATAACCAACAATTAAAATCATACTTACGTCATCATGATGACAATCCCGTATCATCAACATCCTCATCATCTCCACTTGAAACTTCCTTCATGTATCAAAGTGCCCAAGGATTGAACTTGATTACCAAGTTACATCTTTTTCTTCCAAAGATTATACTGGATGTTAATGATTATTTTACATATTCTAGAGAAAGTCTTAATCTTTTATACATCCTTAAGTAAGTCAAGTTCATCCTTTTAAAAACATTATACCATCATACTAAGCATGTTACAAGATTCTTACAAACATGAATCTTAACCAAGAGTCACTTCCTATGCCTCTTATTCCATCACCAAGCTATATATATATTATATATATATATATATATATATATAATATATATATATATTATATATATATATATATATTTATATATATATATATATAATATATTCAATCACAAAAGAGCTTGCTACTTTACCCATTTCATTCCTTCATCCCTTTACTAGTATTGTTTCCACATTACATGGAATGTATACTAACCTTGTCATAATGCTTCTCCTAAGAACCTTCCAAAATGATGGTTCTTACAGGATCATATCGATCCACTTAAGAAAGATGACTACCTCTAACATAATTTTAGATAATGCTTGGATGACCAATATGAACAATGGTCTATGTATGTACCTTTTAAAGACTACGTGACTTCTACAAAGAAAATTAACCAAGTAGACTCTACATATGCTACTACCACATGCTTCTCTATATGATGCTATGCAAAATTAAGATTCTTTTTATAATAATAAATACTATCTTAAAGGAAAGACCAATCTTTATAAAGAACCTATCAGGAAAGATGCCCTCTTTAATAGTAAAGATTTGTTACTTCTTCTTTATTCGTCTTCTTCTAAGGTTCTCCCACGGCCTCAACTACATGAGCTTCACTTATTTCTCTGCTCTTATTGTTCTATTGGTTTGGACGGTCCCTTTTAAAGTGTCCAAAATCATTGCACTTAAAGAATTGAACCTTGGACATGTCTTTCTTCATGGACATTTCAAACTTTCCCTTCTTCAACTTCTTGAGTTAAGCTAGAAAGGCTCAAGACTTCTCATCTAATCCAATGTCATCTTTTACCTTGATAATTGATTCTTCCAAAATTCATTAAGCCCACATATCATCAAAATGAGTTGAATATTTCTTGGAGTATGTGCTTGTTGAATGCATTTAGTACACATATGGTCACTTCCAAATAAGAATTTGTTTCCCCAAGCCCTTGCAAATGGTATCTTAGATGAGAAAATTTCATGAGAAAGGATTCCATATCCTCATCCTTTGATTTCTTCATTCTATATAACTTATTCCGCAAAGACATATTTTGTCCTGATGCACTTACAAAGTACAAGTTCACTAGCTTGTCATACATAGCCTTGGAAGTTTTCAAGTTTGCAAAAAATGGAACAAGAGAATATTTAATGGATTCAACTGTGATCCTTTGAGCCCTTACTTGTAATTTGCTAGTTCTTGAGTCTTGACTTTGCTAGGTTTAGTAATTTCACCGATAGCATACTCCATTACCTCATGTTTACTGTGTGCCAATTCAATCCTTTTCTTCCGTGCTAGGTAAGTTGATGCCCCAACAAGTTTGTTTTTCTCCTTGCAGAAGAACCCATATGACTTGTAGATTCATACGTGATGTAATAATATGATACTTACTTGACAACCAATGTTCTTCCTGACGATGTCTCAAACCTTCTTGATGCCTTAAAAATATTCTTGGAATATTTCTCCAATAACAACTTCCAAGAATGATGAATGATAACAATATCCTTCAATACTTCTTTTAAGGAGGTCTGCCAATGAGTCTTCAACTAGATCCTCTTTAAGAGACAATCCTTCTTGAAGTATTTGTTTTTAGGCTTTCCTTGAGAGTTTTCTTTTTCCTTCCCCTTGACAAGTAATTCTTTCTAGTGTCCTTCAAAATGCCTTCCTTGTTCACTTTAGCTCTGACACCATGTTGGAAAAATGCAAAGTGGTAGCTATTAATTCTTGTTTTCCTTATTGTTAATATTTGCTTGTGAACTTTGTTAATCTTATTTATGTTCTTTAGTTAGATATTTTCATCAAACAAATATCAAGATTGAAACAACAACAATAGGTGACACATAAATTAGGCTGTCAACTAGGGAAAAACCCATCCAAGGGGAAAACTATGAAAACTCTTCTCTTCCTATAAAACATGTTTCAGATGAGACTCAAAGACCCAAACCCTAGAGCAAGTCTTTCTCCAAGTTCCAAGTCATCCCTTCATCAAGTCCTTTCTTGATTTTGCACAACTTAGCTTCAAACTGCAACTTTGACCTACCAACTTATATACTGCAACTCGTCTTGCACCTTTGACCTTGTATCTACTACAAAAATCTTAAATCAACCTCCTCCTGAGACCTTCCTAGAGCAAGGCAACTCCTCCCAAGGTCAACAAGGTCAAGGTACGGTATTCTTCCTTCCAGCTACAAGATACTGCACTTCATCCTACTGCAACTCAAACCTGCAACTTTAGCCTGCTTATGCAGCACTAGAAACACTAGAACTTCACACTTGTGAGAGAGATAGAGCCCACAATAAATATTATGTTTCCTTCCTTGGATTTCTCTTTCCTTCTAGACCTTCACTCTTGTTTTTCTGCTTCTCCCAGCTAGAGAACAAACTTATTCTTGTGTGATCGAACTTGTGGATAAGTGAGTGCTAAATGAGGTTGAACTACTTCTTTATATATCCTTTTCAAGAGGTTGAATTCCCTCCTTTAGTCCGACTTGTAACTGCCATGGCTGACTTGTACTTTTGGAGTTTACAAGACTTTCTACACAAAAATAATTGTTTTTACAATTACATTTTGCTCGGAAGGGTGTTATAAACATGATGTTGACCCCTTTGACTCATGACAATAAATCCTAATACCTAACAAACCCTGGAAGCATGAAGAACATGGTTTTACCTAGAATACCATCAATAATGAGCATGGAACCCATGCTTTAATAATAAAAACTTTTTATTTTCTTCTCTTGTTTGTTACATAGGATACATATTGAAATGAATACAAAAATTATGAAGACCAAAACTAGTTACATTTTCAACACTTCCTTAAGTACATCATGAAGGAAGCTGACATATATCTAATAATAGAGAATTTGGAAACAAATGTTAAGATCTCATCATAGTCGTCTCCCTCATAGAGAATATTCCTTATCATTATTGAAATTTTATCGTGGAAGCATCTGACATTGTTGCTCCCTCTGTAGCGGAAGCCTCTTTAGTCATACACACCAACCTAGGAGAACGAAATCCTTCCTTCAAGGTTTGAGCTCTTGTCCATTTTCAAGTGCCACTCTAATCATGGGGTTGCTTTACATCCTCAATCTTGATATTGAGAACTTGGTCCTTACATCCATATAATGTACCTATTGACCCCATAACAAGAGAGAGTAATAATATAAAAGTAAACAAACATAGTGAAAGTGTACTTGATGATGAAGCAAGACTTTGCACAATCCAATCTTTCTATCAAAAGAATCCTTTGTTGTAAGATTCATTTAGAAGATACTATTGTCTTTCTTCCCTAAATATGAGAGTGGCTCCTTCATTCTTCTATATCAGCTCCCTCTTGGAGATAACTCTTCCTTCATTACTCTTCATCTTGATTTCCCTCAAGATGGACCTTCTTTCCTTGATCACACTCATCCAAGAAGTGAGGGAAATAAGCATTTGGTTAATCAATTACTTACGCAGGAAGAATAAGCAGTAGCCTAAGAATATAAATCATTTAAACAAGAAAAATGTCACAAAGATGTAACATTAATCTTGAAATTACTTATATTTAATGAGGATTGTAGGAGGCTATCAAATCCCTCTAAATCTCGCCTCCTCCTTACTATGAGGCACCACTACCCATCAACCATATATCAATGTCACCTGCAAAAGAAGAAATGCTTCCTCTTGAGCATTGCCTATTTTCTTATTTCTAGATCTTTAATATTCTTCCAAGCCTAACTATCAAGATGTCCACTAGATCTGCATCATGCCATCTCCTATTGGATAGGAGACAAGCCCAACTAGGGATACTCTGAATCTGAATCTACCACTTGAATAACTCAATAGCTTCTCACTGATCATATCATACCATGAAGATTCTGAATCACACTAGGGTTCCAATTTTATAGAACCCAAGCCTTTTCCATATCCAAGGCCACGGTTAAGGTTTCTCCCAAAACCTAACCTTTATTTGTAAGAATAAGGGCTCCCAAGGGTTTCCTTCAAGCCCCAGTATTCTTTTAGGTCTCCACCATCTTCATTTATTTCACTATGCTTGATCAAGAAATCCATCATATGTGTTTGCACGGGGGTGATATTCAATGACTTTTCTTTAGCCCAACTCTGATACCATGTTAATTTTAGGGCTAAATTGTTCTCTACTGTAGATAATCGCAATTTCATAATTTTTCAACAATTTTCATATTAAATTCATCCCATATCATCATAAGCAATTATATAGAGAGAACATCAACAATAGAAATGCAACACAACAATAAGGAACATTAGAAGAAAAACATACACAATAGAGACTAGGATTTTTTGTCAGAGACCAAGGGAAACCGCCCCCCACAAGGGAGAAAATCCAGAATCAATTCTTCTTCTTCTATTAGTCAACCAATGTTCAACTGATATACAAAGTACATTTATAATGAGACACAATTATTTCAACAACAATCACATTAGGCCACCTAGGGCCAACCCTGGATCATGCAAGATCTTCATGAGATGGCAGCAGACAAGAATATGAAAGAGGCATTTATAAGCACTTCACAAAACCTTTGATAATTCTCCTAGTGATCACTAGATGAAACCATAAGACTGCCTCCATACTACTATCATATGTAGCACATATCTCTGTCAAGTATTACTGCCATTTATCATAATCATAAGGACATTGCCTTAAATCATTGTCATAATGACATTGCCATACATCATTGTCATAAGGACACTGCCATACTTCATTGTCATAAGCACAAGTATCACTGAAGATAACCTCTATGCAACTCAATGAATAAGGGCTTAATAACTATCCCTCTTGGCAACAATTTAGATCCTTATTTAAAGGTCAGTTGAAAGACTAACCATACACAATGACATACCTGCCTATTTTTCCACTAAACTAGGGCTCTCTTTAATAACCCAACACCATTGAACACAAGATCCTACAAACCTATCCATCTTGGACATAAAATACCTTACAAATCATCAACTTAAGAGTACAATTACATACCTTTGAGGATGTCAAATTTTGTTCATAAAAACTCATTTTTGTGCACACTTTATCTCTGTGATTTTGGCCTAGGTTAGGGATTCCTGCAATGCCATAGATATTCTCCCATTTCAGCCTCAAAATCACCGTGCTAATCCTCTTCCTTTTAGCCCTTATTCCTGCGCTATTCAACAAGGTATCTTGTCCCCTACTCACAAGTTTTCTCCATGATAATATGACCCCAAATATGCACTCAATTAGGGCTTAGTTATGTGGCTCTTACCTAAGGTTACTCAACCCTAGTTAGGCTACTTATGCAACCATATTTTCGACCTCTAATCCTCAATTACGGTGAAATCCTATGCACTAGTTCTTGTAATAGTGCGAGCATACTCCAACACTAACTCATATATTTCAACCCTCCAAAATAGGCCTTACGATCCTCTCCAAATAGTTGCAACATGTCTCAAACTTTTCCTAGGTGACCATACTCCTGCGATGAAGAATCACAAGGAGATGTGCATCAAACACGATCCAAAATTCATCTCACAAACTCAGTCGACTACTCATAGAACCGATTCAGACCAAAACACAATAAAATGACCAATATTTGACTTCTTCTCCAACTCAACTATGTTGGCATTATGATGCATTTGTTGTACTTGATGGCAACCCACTCATAGAATATCATCTCACTTAGTTATAACTAGATGAATCTTCAAGAAGAGATATCAGATGTGACTGAATGGCTGGGGTGCAGGACAGCTCAAAGGAATCAGATGATAGTTCTATGTGTGACAAGTTAGCTTTGCCATCAAGTCCAAAGGGGGAGATTGTTGGCATTATGAGACAAGTGTTGTCCTTGATGGCAAATCATCTCAGATGATAAATTATAGTGCAACAAAGTTCACGCACTT
>APFE030592408.1:0-85715 GCA_000404065.3 Pinus taeda | reverse complement strand
GAAGATAAAAGTTTATTTCATGTGGAGAAAAGTTCACGCACTTTTATGCGGAGAAAAGTTTATTTCATGTAGAAAAAGCTCACGCACTTTTATGTGGAGAAAAAGTTTATTTCATGTAGAAAAAAGTTCACACACTTTTATGTGAAGATAAAAGATTATTTCATGTGGAGAATAGTTCACGCACTTTTATGCGGAGAAAAGTTTATTTCATGTTGAAAAAGTTCACGCACTTTTATGCAGAGAAAAGTTGATTTCACGTGGAGAAAATTTCACACACTTTTATGCGGAGAAAAGTTTATTTCATGTGGAGAAAAGTTCACGCACTTTTATGCGGAGAAAAGTTTATTTCATGTAGAAAAATGTTCACACACTTTTATGTGGAGAAAATTTCACGCACTTTTATTCTAAACCTGTATACTGACGCTTGTAATGATCTGATCTGGGTACAACTTAAGTTTGAAATTGCTGCAAGTCATGTTTGAATATTTATAGATCTGTACGCGGATTGGCTTTGGTGTAAGCGCATATGTATGCAGGTTTGGTTCATTGTAGTAGCATATACAATTTGAGCTATGATATTTGAAGTCACAGGTGGTTCTGGTTGTTGATGGGTTTTGATGACAGTTTAAAGGTGTCAGTATTATGCATATCCTGTTTGGTTGATTGTGTTTAGCTTCAGTATTGATGGATGAGAACTAATATTGGATCAGGATCATAATGACTCATATTTATGTGATTTTATGGGCTAGATCTGGGTGCTAACACATATATTATCCTTGTATATGTATTGATTTGGTGTTTGGGTGATTCAGAATATTGATTGATTATGTGCTTCAATGATATTAATGGGTCCAATATGAAAATTGGATGAAATGTGGCCTTTCAGATTATGTGTTGTACTTCAGGAGTATCCAGTCTGAAAATGTATGAAACATGGTCCCTGGAAGAAAGAGAAGGTTGTAGCCTTCTGTAGGCCAACACCTACGTACTAGTATCTTGGCCAGTGCAAGAGCTAAGGGGGTTGTAGCTCCCTTCCAGGAGAGTCTGGAAAACGAGAGAGGGTTGTAGCTCTCTGTAGGTTGCAGCCTGCGTATTGGTAAAGGACTGCACCAGTACAATTGTAAAAAGAAGTTTCTAATTGAAAGAAGATAGAGACATATTGCAGCAGGTGGTTTTCACCCACATTGGGTTTCCACCTTATATCACGGTGTTCATGTGTGTGGCTTATGTGTGATGATCTGTTCTATTTTACTGCACTTGTTTACTATTAATATGGTTGATAATGTTCTAATGCACTCATTAAGGATCAACTAACTGAATCATAAGAAGTTGTGGAAGTAGCATATATGAATCTGAATATGGAAATGAAAAAGTTTTATTGATGTTATAATACTAATTCACCCCCCCTCTCAGTATTATTTCCAACAAACTAGGGCTTCTTCAGACTGCGACTACCTCAAAAATCATTCTCCATCAATGAGATACTCTTGTGATGTGTTTGGATGAGATTCAAGGCCTCTAATTTATATTAGATGAAGGAGGAGCCAAGGGGTGCCTTTATGCCAAGGTGTCTCTTCACTTAATGAGGTCAACTTGAGGAAAAGCCCCTTTTAATTAATATTTAAATATATTTACCAAATGCCTTGATGATTGCTTGCCCAAATAAAATTTTCACATCAAACAATAATGAGAGAAGTGCTAAGCCAATTTGAACATATCAATAATAATATTTCTTTTATGCATTTTTGAATTTTCTTTTGGAGCAAGATGGTTTCTGTTGAGAAATCAAAAGGGCAATGCTTATATACATTTCTCTTTACTTGATAACTGCTTATGATGTCCTTTTACTTATTAGCTTTGTTACTTATTATTATATGTGTGAATCATCAAACAACTAAAAAAACAAGAAGAATAAGAACACAAAATATAGGCTACAATCCAGAGCCAAAAAGCTCTCAACTTGAGAGAAAAACTCGCAAATTTATTCTCTTCCTTATAGATTCTTCAATTGACAAATTCCAATACCCAAAGACTGACTTCAGAACCCTTCAAGACCAAGACCAACCTCTCTAGATGATGTGCTAACCTTGATCCTATCAAACCCAATCAAATATCTTCCAGTAGCACTTCTTCGACCTCCAGCTACAAAAATTTCGGCCTCCACTATAGATATGAAATTTCGGCCCCCCTAGTAGTTGCTGGCACCACATTTGTGAGCTTTGATCTACCTTCTGAGCCCTCCTTTGACCTTTTCTTGGCTTTCCCTCACTTCAGGAGCATGAGGGTTACCCTTGGTGACCTTCGCTTGACCTACTTGTCTCCTTTTCTCCAAGATCGAACTTAAAGATAGAAAACCTAGGTCTTGCTGCAAAATCCCTAGTTATCCTTAGAATGTGCGAGATAAAATTAGCCCAAACACAAATCTCCTTCGTCCTCCTTCTCCTTCACTGCATTCTTCTTCCTCTTCCTTTGATAGAATGAGTGGTGAGTGAATGCTTCAAGTAGGACGAGTTCTCTTCTATTTACAAGTTCTTCAAGGGTGGATGTGGCTCTTCCTTTAAGCCGACTTTCCAGTTGCCATGCTGACTTGGCCTTGGAGGGTATTCCGACACTTTAAAGACAAATAATTTTCTTTACAAGTTATGATGTGCCCAATGGGATCTTCAACTTATGACAATGACTCTTTTAACTTCTTGAATTAGGACAAACCCTAGAAGAACTCAATGGGTGCTTGACCTATAAAATAAAATACCTTGAGTATGAAACCCATGCTCCAAAAATAAAAATAATAGTTTTCATTTTCATTTTACAATTTACAAGAATCAAAGGTACATTTCATACTTATGAAGACCGAACCTAGTTACACATTTTTCAACACTCCCTCTTAACTAGGGAGGTAGTCATAAGAGGTATATGGACATTCTCAATCTGAAGATATCTCATAAGAAGAGTCGGATTGGTAACCCATCTATCTAGCATCATATCAACCAGCATTGTCACATAGAAAGCCCTTGACTAACAAATATTTCTCTCCACAAGATAAGAGCACAATGCTGATGAGACTAATGATTTATAGAAACCATCATCAAATTTGTCTCTCGAGGTGCATACTCCATCCAAGTGTTCACCAAGTATGACCTTCTTTGGACGATTCTTGTCTTGGATAGCTATTTCTCAAATAATATTGGTCCACGAATACTCTTATCTTGGATGCCCTACCTCATTCAAAAATAGTATCGAACGCCAGATGGTTACCCAATCCTCCATTCTGTATTCCCAAGTGAAGACAAGAATGATGTGCCCATCTCTCCCTCTCAACTAGGGAGGATATATCAACCAAGGCAAACTTGTCTCTCAAGTACACAAGCTTCTTGTTAGGAAGAGATTTCATTAATATGTCAGTTACCTACTCATCAATGGAGATATAGTGTAGCTGCAACACACCATTTTGTACTAGCTCCCGAATAGAGTCATACTTGTTATTTATATTCTTTGGCTTTCCATTAAATACTGGGTCTTCATAAAATCGTATACAACTGGTACTGTCACAATGTATCACTGTAGTGTCCATCGGTCCTTAGAATAGGTCAGATAGAAGCTTCCTTAGCCAGATCGCTTCTCTGCTTACTTCACAGGTTGCAACATACTCACCCTCAACACTACTCAAAGAAACTGTGTCTTGCTTTATGCTCATCCATGAGATAATGGAGGATCCCAAACTGAAGCATCCTCCCATAGTACTTCTTCCATCCTACTCTCTTCCTCCCCAGTCATAATATGTATATCCAGTGAGGTGGACATCATTCCTCCAATCATATTTCAGGAAGTAGTGGATAGTTCCTCAGAGATATCTCAGTATATGTTTTGTTGCTATCCAATGATCATTATTTGGCTCCACTTGGAATTGATTGAGAATGTTTACTGCAAAACATATGTCTGTTCAACTATTCACCAAGTACATCAGTGAGCCAACCAATTTTCTATACTTGGAAGGATCCACAGGGCTCAATTCAAAACTCTTTAGTCTCTTCAAGTTTGTGATCATCAGAGTGGTCAGAGGTTTGCAGTCCATCATGTCAGACCTGTTCAACATCTTGATCACGTACTTTCCTTGACCCAGATAAATTTCATCAGGTCCTTGCCATACTTCTAGTCCCAAATAGTAATGCATCAACTCTAGATCCTCCATGTCAAATTGTGTTGCTAATTTCTTCTTACATTCTTCAATTCGACCTTCTACACCTGTCAAGAGAAGATCATCTACATACAAAAGAATGATTACATGTTCTCCATCTACAACCTTGATATACAGGTTCAAATCAACATAACTTTTTGTGAAGCCTATTCTTTGTAGGTATGCATCCATTCTAGCATACCATGCCCTTGGTGCTTGCTTGAAGCCATATAATGTTTTCTTCAATCGGCAAACATATGCCATATAATGTGTGGAGCATGATTGTTCAGAGGTCTTTGTTTCAGCCGGATGTATACCCCAGGAAGTTTGTACACCCCTCCATGTAGGGGGGTGCGGGGGGCGGACTTGTCCCCCTCGCAGGGGTCCAGGGGCTAGCGGTCCCCCGGCGGGGGCTCGGGGGCAGCGCCCCCAAAGCTAAAAACATATGTAAATTTGCCTTGTAAAAGTATAGTAATTTCTAGTCAATCTGGGCCGTTCATTAGGCAGATGATCTGATGGTAGAACTTATGTTTAGTTAAGGGTTTTTTCCTTTGAAGGCAACCCCTCTCTTTGTATGAGGGCATTGTAATTTGAGGCTATGTAATAGATGAGTATTCTGTGTGTGAGCGAGAAATAGAGAGGTGAGACTGTGAGAGAAAACAGAGGATATTACAACGGATTTGCTGTAGGTTGTGTCTCTTCATTTTGCTGGATAATAGAAAGGAAGGACTGGCTGTTCGGGGTGGACGTAGCCCAAACTGGGTGAACCACGTATATCTGTGTCTCTCTTGTTTTATGTGTTTTCTGTGTTTATATTTCTACAATATTTCATGTGTTCCATTGCTCTGTAATATATAATTTTCTAACAATCACAATTTGAGTCTCGGCTGGTTGGAAAGTGGGATGACAGACATAATGATGATGAGAAGAGACTGGGGCAAGTGGAGGTAACCACTCTGTTAGTGACAACTAGTACAAGTAGAGTTCGAGCTAGGTGGGAAGACAAGTTTTTTAGGTGGGATCAGGAGAGAATTGGATCTCCTAGTACAAAATTCAGGTAGAGTAAGCGACTGTAGAGATGCACGGGGTACATCGAACTTACAACTATGATGATAGATTTGAATCATAGGAGCATGGTTAGCAGGAAGCAGGGAAGTCTTCTAGTGTAGAGGGAGAAGTTGCAGTGGTGGATAATGTGATGGTGTTGAAGATAGATCCAGGTGGACGAGGTTCTTCCAAAAGAAACTTGCTCGCTAAGAGGGAGTGCTGAAATTGTAGTGAACAAGGTATTTTGTCTTGTGCCTTAGCTAATGAAAACCTTGAATTGTCATCATGATTTAGAGTTAAGTTAGGATGAGTTATTTCTAGTTTACTGGAATAATCATCAAGTTAGCATGTGTAGATTTGGAGCTTCAGTTAAGTGGAGTCTTCATCATTTTGACTACAGAACAAGGTTGTAGTTACAAGTTGAGTTAGAACAAGTTAGTATTCAGCCTTGATTGAAGGGAAAACAAGTTATACTCCAAGTGTTGATTGGAGAGAGAATTAGTTGGACTCTTAGTTAACTTGTCGAACAAAACTCAAGTTGTAAAATTGAACTGAGGCTTCCTTGCATGATCTAACTGGGTCTATAAAGAGGAGGACAAAGGCATATGAAATCATAGTTGTGTTCACAAGGTTCATGAGATAGGACAATTTAGAAGATTTGGGGGATCATCTTTGATCGTGGAAAGTGCAGAGAGCTTGTGTCCTAAGGAATAGGAGATCACAAATGCACAAGGAGATTGTGTGCAAATATTTTGTCATAAGGAGTAAGAAGTCACAAGTGCACAAGATAATGGGAGGAATTGTGCCACAACATAAGAGTCAAATATGTGCAAGGAAATAGGGGCATATTTGCGCTAGAATTTAAGGGCCTCATGTGTGCTAGGAAATAGGGGCATAGTGCACAAGTGTTTAGGAGGCTTCTAGTGCGCAAAGATCAATAGGGAAGCATGGTTTGCAACGAAAATCAAGGAGGCAATGTAGGAAAAATTGTGTTTTAGAGGGCCGAGATCAAGCAGTGATCAAGGAAAGCGAAGATCAATTTTATTAGTTGATATTTGTGAGAATAAGAAAAATGATTTCTCGGAGACAGATTGGTTTGTAATAGATCCAATTTCTTAAGAAAAATCAATAAAATACAACAACAAAGAAGCAAGTTTTCCCTGCTGAGTTTCCTGAGTAAACAAGCATGTCAATTTGAGTGATGTATTTTTTACCTCTGGTATTTTTATTCCACTGTTTATGAATTGTTAAGAAACTATGAATCTTGGTGAAATTAAAATAGCTTTCAATTTTTAGTTATTCATCAAAGTAGTTGCATATTTTCATGGAAAGTTAGCATAGAGCTCGAAGGATCCTCTCGCTCTTCCTCTTGATCTACAGGCTATGTCCTTGTTGATGGTCCTTGCTTAAGCTTAGAACCCTCTCACTCTTGATCCTCTACCCCGGATGGATCTATATCAGGAGACCTATATAAGGTCCTACCCTCATTATAACTCTCTTTTGTCCTTTAATGTAGACCTTGTAGGCCTTTGAAACCTCATCGTAGCTCACAAAAATGCTCTTCGCCGATGAGCGCTTCAACTTAGTCTTCTTCTCTATAGGAATGTGGACATAAATTGCATTGTATAAGATGCGCAAATGACTCACATCCAATATATCTCTTGTAAACATCTCCTTATGATTCTTGTCCTCTAATACATTGTGAGGGCTTCTACTCTGCAAATAAATAGTTGTATTGCATGCCTTTTCCCACAAAAACATAGGCAAGTCTTAATCATATATCACTTCCTTCACTACTTCTTCCTTTCTGCAACCCCATTGTGCTAAGGGTTGTAAGGCATTATGAGTTCCTTCTTGATCCCTACCAACCTACATAAGTCTTGAAACTCATTGGAGGTATGCTCTCCACCATTATCAGATCTCAATCCCTTAGCTTCTTTCTAGTCTAGTTCTCCACAAGAGATTTGAACTCTTGAAATCGGCTAAACACCTCAACCTTGGTGTCCAAGCAGTAGATCCAAGTCTTCCTGAAATAGTCATATATGGATGTCTCAAAGTAGCTAGACCTTGTGATTGGTTCCACTGACATAGGGTCAAATATATTTGAATGCACCAAGTCTAACACTTCCTAGGCCTAAGTCTCATTGCGAGGAAACAATGCCTTGACATGGTTTCCAAGTGCACATCCTTTGCATAATCCCTCTTGCTCCAACTTAATCTTTAGAAAACATATAACCATCCTCCATAACATAGGATGGATCCTGTAGTGTAGGTGTCTGATCCTTCTATGCCAAATCTCACTCTACTAAGCATAGATCCCTCTTAACTAAGGATCTACCAAGTGTCAAGAGGGATCAAATACCCCAAGATGTAAACTTCTTTCTGAATGCAAAACTTGGGGAGAGGTTTGCACCTCAAGAGATTTGATTCCTCTCATCACTTGGTAAATCCTTAGTTAAGATGGATCTATACTAGTTCTTAATAATATTATTTATATTATATAAATTTAACATCTCTATATATAAAATTATTCTAATTTTTAATTTTATTAAAACCTTGATTTAATCTCTATGAAATATCCATAAAATATTTTTAGTAGTAGTGATGATAGAAGGTTTAGATACATCTCAAAAGTAATTTATAACCTTTTTCTCTTTAAATTTAATTTAAAAATCTATAAAATAAAATATTATAAAATATTTTGATTGTGAAATGAGTTATGGTTTTTAGGCATGTGGTATTGACAAGTCATGGTATTGGCCCATGGTATTGTAACAAAACCTATTTACAAGTTAATAATATACATGGTAAAGTGGGGGTGAATATCTATGGCTAAAATTCTTGTTATATCATAAGCTTATTGTATGTATAAGTTTTTATGTGTTTATTAACTAAATTTAAATATGGTTACAAAATTATTATTTTAATTATGGTAAAATGGAGCTTAATTTATAGCTACTGTAATGCCCCATAATTAAAATACACAAAATTAAATAAATCAACCATGTTATTATTAATATAAATCTTCATCTGATTAGCATATAATTTTTAAAAGAAGACATACCTATAGAGTGGAACTTAAATAGACCTTACTAGTGATTCAGGGTTGTAACACTATCTGGATCTTACTAACCGCAACAAACTTTTGGGGACGACTGTCCACCCAATCTTAGACAAGCTACAACCAATATCTCTTGTAGTTGTCACCCCTGCGTTCTCAATCAACTTACTACTGTCAATGCCCTTTGTCTTGCAACGTTCCCTTCCTCAAAGAATAAGTGAATGAACGAATGTTTCTCACCTACCTTAGAACCAACTATTCTAAAAATGACAATGAGATTGGAAAGGGGTCTGCATGTGCACAATACATGTATCATCATGCCCACTTTTATTTTTATTTTCTTATTTTATTATTATTATTATATTTTTCTTCGTTATTCGATATTTTATTTATTTTTATATTTTCATTGTTTTATATTTTTTTTTTGTTCATATTTTTTTCATTGTTTGTTATTTTATTTTTATTTATTTTTATATATTATTGCTTCATTTATCATTATTATTATTACTACGACGGGGTATTACATACTCCCCTTCTTTAAGGAACTTCGTCTCGAAGTTAATGTATTCATTTAGTATTTATTTATTCTTTTATTGATTACACCATGTGTGCACTACACCCTCTTCTGAACTAGCATATCAACAAGCATCGAATGTTACTTCATATCACTAGGGAAAACAAAGGAATCTCAAGCTTCTTTCCCAACTTTTGAAACCAAGCAATATAGCCTTCTCGGCCTATATCATAGCCGCAAGGCTCACCCTAGGGCTTAGACCTCATCTGCCCCAAGGCAGACATCTGAAACAGTACTTAATGATGTCAGTAATCTCGCAAGGTTGGACCAACTCCCTCTACAACCAAGGTACATAGCTCCATGTATCAAAGTCCTTACACCACTTATGGACTTCAACATCCCAATCCAATTCCAGGCACTCAACCTCCTCAAGATGGTCTCATAGCTCCTTAAGAGTTATCCATCAAGAGTTACACAAGACAAAATAAACATTGACATATGTAGTGTTGATTGAGTTTGTCCCTAGCATATATGTTGTTACACATTCTCCTTTGTAGATATGGGCTCCCACAAGATTATCAAATAAACCAGCCCTCTTGGCCCATTTGTAGAATTCATGTGAGTCACCACATCTCAACATGCAACCAATGCATTAGTTATAACTCATAATATCATAGAAAATAATCCACATGCAAACTTTTGCATGTCATCATGATAATATAACATCATTGTTATCACAATATTTTGAATAATTAAAGATTTTTATCACATGTTTCACGTTATGAAATAAATCATAAGTTATAATTTATCAACATATTTGTCATTAGAGGAAATTTTAGCCTAAAAGTGTGCATGAAAATTTCACATAATTTCCATATCATAATATGTAAACCAATCAAAAATCCTTTAAATTTAAAAAGAGATACATGTAAATATTTTGGAGGGAAAACAAGAGAATTTTATTTTATTTTATTTATTTATTATTATTATTATTATTTTTTTAAATTGTGTTTTTGGCTTATCTCCTTATAGGTTTACTCAAATTTCAAGTGTAGACACTCGTTGGATGATGCATTAAAAACATGTTAAACACGTTGTTTTAATGTATCTACAATTTTTATTATGTGGGTCTTCTCAAAATTATGCATGATGGGTACTTGGATGCGGAATTTAATTCCACATCCAACGAGTTTCGACACTTGAAATTTGACTAAACGTATAAGAAGATAAGCCAAAAATACAATTAAAAAAATTAGTTTTCTTCTTTTCCCTCCAAAATTCATAACTCTTATTTTATTATTTTAATTATTATTTTATTATTTTTCCTTATGAAGCCACTTTTAGGCTGAAATTTCCCCTAATGATCAAAGATATATCATGTCATTACATATTAGATGAATGCACATGTCAATATAACCTCATATCATAACATATATGTGAAAATCATATAGACCAATAACACACTATAGTGTTCTTATGACGATTGATCATAAAAATCAATTTCATTTTCTTGTATAACTAGTGTCTTCTTTATTATCTATTACTTCAAATTTATTGGTCTCATTTAATGTTGATAGTCATGTCTCACTATATGTACTATGTGTTGAGTTTTCACTAGCATCAAAATTATATGGATCATTACTATGACTTTCATGAATCATCTTAATCATCATTCATGTTATCTTCTACTTAGCCTATAGATTCTGTAAGAGAGCTTGCAATAACATAAGTTGGACATAGACTTTATTACATTTTCATAGTTCAACCATTGTTTCAATGTTTCTCACTAGATTTACAACCAAAAATCACACAAATATACACCTTTGCACGGTGAGACATTTGCATCAATTCCATAAAAAATAAAATACCAACAACTAGGATACAACATAAGTGCATGATCACATTATTACAAGCAACCTATAACTAAATATAATAAACATTACTAAAATAATCGACAAATTATATTTTAGATAATTTACTATAGATAAATGCAATGAAAAAAAACAATTAATACATCTATATTCAATGGATGGAATCAAGTCATAATTGACACAACATTTAAAATATAACTAAATGAATGCACAAACATAAAGTTCAGTAATTTCCTTTTATATAATAAAAAGTTAGTTACAATAATTAAATAAATGGCCAAAATCTAAAGTGATTTTATGTAGAGAAAATTTTTAAATTGGCATAATCTAAATAACTTCATTATAATGAAATGCATTAATTTAAAATATATTTATAATATACTTAGTACAAAATTATTTATATATATTTTTAATACGGTTATAATTCCTTTATTTATTTTTCCCAAAAACACTAAAAGGAAAAATATCACTTTTTGATATTACTTGTGTGGAACTAATTTCTTTTTATCATATCTTATTTACCAAATAGTTAAATTTTAACAATTTGGTTTTGACGAGTTGTAAATTTTTTGAAATCATTGATTTGTTGTCTTGCATTGGACTTTTACAAGTGCATTGTCTTGGATGCCATCCAAAGGAGGACAATTTGTTTTCTTCATATTGTCCTCTCCAGATTTCATTCCAACTTGAAGCTTATGGTAAAGTAATATCCCTAATATTCGACTATATTACTATATTTAGAACACAGATGTTTTTGTAAATGCCATATACATTTGGAGTCAACTAAAAAATCACCATTTTTTTCCTTTCTTAGTTAATTATTTATGTCTCATATTCATATATATATATATAGATATTTTCCCCTTTTTTGCTCTTGGGTTGCCTCATAGATGTTTTCAACCTTAGAGTTGGACTTAGATGCCTCATGGAGGTTTTCATCTAGTCCCTTTTATTTTTTATTTTTTTTCTTTTCAGAAGCTTGGTTCATTGAGGGTTGTGAGCCTCCCAATCACCTTCAACTCCTTGCTAATTGAACTAATAAATTATTCTCTCGATAAAAAGGTATTTTTTACAACTTCAACCTATAACCATTACTAGCAAGGGAATACCTTCCTCATTAATTGCTCTGATTTGGAAAGACCCATTCTCATGACAAATTTACACTAGATAGGGACCCAACCATCTTGTCATTAATTTTCCTTTGAAATCCTTGAATCTGGAATCACACAACAAGGCCCAATCACCTTCTTGAAAATTATTCTCCCTAATGTGTTTGACATGCCAAATCTTCCTCTGTAGCTGAATTACCTTAGTGTGCAAGAGAGCTTGCAACCTGAATTCATCTAAACCATTGAGTTGGAGTAGCCTCTTTTGTTGTGCTACAATGAGGTCCAAGTCTAACTAAGTTTCCATCCTTAAGGTATTGTATTCAAATTCAATGGACAGTAGGGCCTTTTTCCCATATTCTAGTTCAAATGGGGTAAATCCAGTGGTTGTCTTCCAAGTGTTGTTGTAGGCCCAAGTGGCTTCTATAATTCTATTTGCCTAATAATTTTTGTTGCTACTAATAACCTTGGTCAGAATGTTCTCCAATGCTTTTTGTGTGACCGACACCCATTTTCTTGAGGGTGATAGGCAGTGGATGTCCTATGCTTGATGTGGTGTTGCTTCACGAGGTCTTTGATCAGATTTGAGGTGAATTGTGTCCCTTGATCAGTAACCAACTCTCTTGGAAAACCAAACTTGTAGAAGATGTTCTCCCTTAGAAACCCAACCGCCTTCTGCTTAGTTGTTGCCTTAAATTCCTTTGTTTCAACCCATTTAGTTAGGTAATCAGTGCAGATAATGATATCCTTCTTCTGTCTTGATGGGGGATCAATGGGCCCGATGAAGTCCATGCCCCATTTCTCAAATGGCTCTAGAGTCACTTGAGGTTGTAAGGGACTTTCATCCTTAGGTGTGGGATTATCCATCCTTTGGCACTTATCACACTTGGTTGTGTACCTTCTTTCAGCTTGATGTAGAGTGGGTCAGTAGTAACCTGCTTGTAGAACTTTTAAGGCTGTTCTCTTAGTAGAAAAGTGTCCTCCACAAGGTCCATCATGGTATGCTCAGAGGATGTCAAATACCTCTTCTTCCCTCACACATATCCTCAAAATTTGATTTGGCTCCAACCTGAAAAGATTTCCCCCAATCCAAGTGAATGGGGCACTTTTCCTAATAATCTTTCTTTTCTCCTTGGAAGATAGATTAGGAGGGAACCTCTTCGAAACCAAGTATTTTCCTATATCAATAAACCAGGGAGAGAGCACCGAGATGGAAAAGAGGTGTTCATCTGATATTTGATCATCGACCATATCCTCATTTTATTCAAGAAAGGTTAGTCTTGAAAATAAATCCACAACCAGATTCTCTTTCCATGGTTTGTCAATAATAGTCAAATCAAATTGCTACAATAATAACAACCATCTAATTATCCTATCATTAGCATCAAGTTTATTCACTAAATACTTAATCAATGTGGTTAGCTTTTATTTTATCACTTCAAAGTCCTCTTGACAGTTGTCTGTCCAACAGAAGTCTGAATATTTAGCCAATAGTCCAAACAAGGGTGAAGCTAATTTACTGAAGTATTTAATGAACCTTCTATAATACCCAACAAATCTAAGGGATTTCCTGACATTGCTTGGCTTTTGAGGGATAGGGACCCTTTTGATCATGGAAATTTTGTTGGGTTCAACTTGTATCCATTCCTTGGATATGGAATGGCCAAGGACAGTCCCTGCATTCATTAAAAAATCACATTTCTCGGGACTCAATGAAAAATTCATCTCAATGCATTTCTTTAATACTTTGCATAAATTAGAAAGAGTTTCCTAGAAGTCACATGCATGTATATTTCAATAGTGGCATGAACAAGGTTAGCAAAGATATTAAGAATTTCCCTTTGTAAGGTAGCAAGGGCATTGCACAAACCGAATGGAAGGACCCTATAAGAAAAGGTACCCCAAGGACATGTGAATGTGGTCTTATCCTAGTCCTCATGGATGATCTGTATTTGGTTGTACCCACTAAATCCATCTAACAAGGAGAAGAATATCTTCCCTGCAAGTTCATCTAGGACTTGGTCAATGAAGGGAAAAGGGAAGTGGTCCTTCTTTGTAGCCTTATTAAGCTCTTGGTAATCAACACATATCCTCCACTTCCCATTTTTCTTGGGGACTATAAAAAGAGGGGACACCCACTCACTATTTGAAATGTGGTATATGATCCCTGCATCCAATATATTTTGTAATTCATTTTTCACATTGTCCTAAAGAGCTGGGTTCATCCTTCTCTGGGGTTGGTGCACAGGATTGCATACCTCTTTGATGTATATATGATGAGTACATACTAAGGGATGCAAATCATTCATCTCCTTATATTCCCAAGAAAAACCATCTAGGTGTTTCCTCAAGACAATACTTAATTGTTCCTCCTTCTCAGCTGAGAGAGAGGGGCTAATCTCCACAACCATGGCATCTTCTAGGCTAGAGTCAACAGAGCACAAATCATCCCAAGGATTACTCTTGGAATCCTTTATTAGTTCATTAAATGACATGGAAATGGGAGGTTGGTTCTGTAAGATATGGTCGATAATGTCATCTTCATCAAGTTGCTTTCCTCTTTTAACAATTTCTAGTGTGTAGACTCGGTAGAGGGATGCCTATTATAATTCTTCCTCTTTGTCATCTTCTAAACACAAGGGAAAGTCATGCTTAATAGAAGGTTGAGCAAGAGCATACAACACAAGTTGTTTTGATAGACGCCCATTCTTGATGTTCATGTTCCTAACCCTGCAACTAATGTAGCCATCAACAGTAGCCAACCAAGGTCTTCCTAAGATGAGAGGATAGCCATTAAACTTGGTTTTGAGCTGGAGGACAAGGAAATCAATGGGGGACTCTCAAGAGTCAATGGAGACCACTAAAACCACAATGGATATGTCTACAAGTTGCAATATTGTAGTGGTCTTCCTCAAGGCTACTTGGAGGTTGAGTCTAAGCATGGTTTCCTTGGTCATCACATTAATTGCAGCCCCAAGGTCAATCAAGGTATTAGGGACCATAATGCGATTAATGTGCACATACACTACCGAACTGCCAGTATCCAAGTACTTTGGGGATATTACCCTCCCAAGAATCAGATCAAACAATTGTCCAACAACATTAATAACAGGGGTATCTCTTTTTATTCTCCAAGGAATTTTGAACATTATTCCTTGATAATATTGTTGTAAATGGGGACATCTTTGATGGCCTAGAGAAGGGGTATTTTGACACACAAGTTATTCAATTCTCCCAGAATTTCAGCCTCTTATGGGGTGTGTTGTTTAGGGTGGACCAGCCTTGCAGGGTAAGTAGGTGCATTGGCTTGAGGTGCACTCTCTTCCTTCTCTTCTTCAATCTCTCCAAGTGGATAAGGTGGGCGATTATCTGGGAGAACCTTCCTAGACCAAAGGTTGATCTCTTGGATTTCCACAACATAAGCATGATGGGATGTCTCCCCACTATAAACCTATTGTGCCTGTTTATTTTTCAGGTTCAGATTGGGTTGAGAAGGAATTTGAGGTTGCTTAGGTGGGATATGGTGAGGGAGTTGTGGTTGAGGTTGAGATGGAGGCACTAAAGTAAGAGGTTGGGTTTTTTAGGCTTCCACCATTGTGAGAGGTTGCCCCATTGGGAATTTTGAGGTGGATATGGTTGGAAAGGACGGTTAATAGGCTACGGAGAATATTCAGGAGTATAAGGCCAAGGAAGAGGTGTGGGTCGTGATGGATGAGTGGAAGGGTACCAACGCTGGAAAGGTGCATTCTGGTTTGGATTATAATGAGGATAGTGCACACCTTGCATGCCTTGTCGATATGGATGAGGGCCTTGAGGCCTCCTTTGGTTAATGATGCAGAGTTTCTCTGAACCACCTTTTTCCCCTTGGTATTTTTCTGTTGCATGGTTTTCCTCAAGATAGAGTACAATTCTATGACATTCAGTGGGCACTCATTCCTAGGGTATCTCTTAGTGAATCTAGGGAATAATATAGCTAGTGTCCTTTCTGCTTCCTCTTGATTCCTTTTAATTTGCATAGTATCCATCTATAGGGAAAAGGTATGCAACACTTAACTCTTAAAATCCTCCAACATACTTCCTATCTCATGTTTCATGGTTGATGTAGAGGGAGATGAACTAACCATGCCTTGGTTAGACCTACCATTTTTCCTAGCAGCCCTAGAGTTATTCTTGAATATTGTTTTGATGTTATCATAAGGAAATTGGTAGATGTCTCCTCTAGGTAGCATGTTAGGGTTTTCATTACATCCTCCCTGATCCCTCAAAGAAGAAATAGATTGAGTGACTCAGGGTCAAGGGTACAATTAGACTTGTGATTGAGTTGGAATCTTTCCTCATAGTCCTCTAAGGATTCATCTGGTCCTAGGGTCATTCTAAAGATTTCCTCCTTTGTTTCTTTGGGCCTACAATATTCCTTGTACTTGTCATTGAAGGCTTGCTAAATTTGGGCCTAAGTAGTGATGTTGCCTCTAGGTAAACCCATAAATTAGAGTCAGGGTCCTACAAATAACAACAAATTCAAACATGAAGGTGTCAGGGCCCCAAAGGTTAGGCCATTGAAATCTGGAAGGGAAGTAGGGCTTATATTCTTCATTATGGCCTCCCCATTGGTTTCTTTAATAGGGAAAATCTCATTTTGTCTGTTTTCAGCCATGGTTTAAGTGGGTGAGATATGTTCTTCTTCCTCTATGGGTTCCTAAAAAATTTCAGGTTGCTCACCTAGAGGGTCTTCTAACTCCCCTATAGTCAGAGAGGTAATTTCACAATCAACAAATAAGAATGAAGGTTGGTTGCATAAAGGGGTGGGGGTTTTGGTAGGAATTTACCTTGAATATCCCTACTCCTATGAGGCATGAAAGAACTAGCTATGTTTTTTCTCTTAATTTTCTCTCTTTTTTATTTATTTATTTATATTTTATTTATTTATTTATTTTATTTTTATTTTAATTTTATTTATTTATTTATTTTTTTTATTTATTTTATTTTTTATTATTATTATTTTTTTTCTTTTCTGAAGCTTTCAAATCCAAGTAGAAACAACACCTACTTGGACACCTCTCCAGAAACAGCGCCAAAAAGTGATGAGTCCTGATATTGCATCAAGGATGTTGTAATTTCCTGGACTCTCAACTTAAATTATCAACCTGGGGTTCATATAAACTTAGAGGTGACAATGGTATATGCATAGTAATTTAAGTTCCACTCATGTCACCCTTAGTCATCAGATCAGATCAATGTATACAAAGACCACTCCTTCAGCTAACTACAAAGATAATTTCTACAGAAGCATATCATGATTTCAAGGGAATGAACATGATTCTAACTACATAAATGAAAATACCATTCGTTAAATGTAAAGGCTAATTGTAATTGCATGAAACGAATAAAATATTCTAGTTGCAAAAATAATCCATGCTACTCTACTTGCACACTAATCAAATCAATATTCTACTTGCATGAATCATTTATCTAATTGCAACTTGCTTCAAAAGGAGGAATTCAATCTTCAACACAACTATGGAATTCAAAAAAACTAAGTCTAATTCTACTTGTTGATTTGTGTTTGCAATGGAGAACAGAGAGGGTTGGAGTGGTCTTGGAGTCTCCTTAATCATGAAATCAAAGCTCGGGGGCCATTATTCAGCGTAAAAATGCAATATTAAAGGTCCTAGGGAAGATCTGGTTGGATTTAAGTAGTGCTACAAGACTGCTATAGGAAGTGATACACGAGGCACTATTTTGCTACAAGAGTGCCTTATTTTGCTACAAGAGTGGGTTCCAGAGCTTTCTGAGCGCAAGGATGGTGTCTTGAAGGTGGAGGACGATGGATGAAGGTGAATGAAGGATGTGGGAGCCCTTTTTCCAAGCCTAGCACCCCTCATAGGCGTATCTTACACAAAAGTTCGTGCCCATGGTGTCCTTCATAGGTCCTAAAGGGGTGACCTTGATGGAAGATTTTGAGAGAAGTATGAGGTGTCCAGGAGGAAGATGGAATTGTCTGAGTGAATGTGGGTGAGTGTTACAACCCCTGCAAGTCAACAACAATCCCTGTAGACTAGTCAAGTATATGCATGAAATGATCAATTTTACAACAAAATAAATCAAAGGGGAAAGCATGAGTTGAATTTTATTTCTTTAAGATCTACTCCATCCTACAACATATGCCTACTCTAATTTATAAATCAATGCTACTAACTTCTAAGTTGTAGAAATCATAAACACATGTTTTTGGCTTGTTGTTGTATATCCTCCAACCACACTTCCCACAAGAGAGGTGGTGGTCAAACCTGCAACCACAATTTTTGTAATATAATTTCTACTTAAACAAGGAAATAAATGCAATGATATGAACAAGAATAAGGAAACAATACAAGAGAGGGACTAAAGCCTCTGGGTTGGGCCTAAGCCCAAAGGTTTCATGTTAGTATAGTTGTCATTGATGTCAATATATTGAAGAAGGCAAGGACATCAAGGAAATGAAGCAGACATAGATATGATGATGACATGATTAAGAAGGCAATCAATGAAGAAACCAAAACCATGAAAGCCCAAAGGCATTCTGCCATGCCTCCTATTCTGTACTATTGAATGATCAGTCACATGAAATAATATTAAAGGGAATAATTTTACCTTTCTAATGAGCTATTATGTGTCCCAAAATTCCAAAGAACAAGAGAGAACGAGATTTTACAAATTTTAGTCAAGAATCTGCTAGTGATCTGACCTTACATTGTCAAACACATGTCGACTTATCTAGTAGACACGTCCCTTCATTTTTAATGCACAATATATATATATATATATATATATATATATATATATATATATATATATATATATATATATATATTATATATATATTATATATATATATATTATATATATTATATATATATATATATATATATATTATATATATATATTATATATAGAAGGAACTTGACACCTTTAGAACAGAGAAGTTCAGATTCAACAAGAAAAGGAGAAGACACATCAAGTTCACATCTCGTGAAGTATACAACTTTGAATTGTGGGTTTGTTTCTAAGGAGGACAACTCAGAATTGCAGACTATCCTAGCTCAGAATTGTGGATTTATTCTAAGGAGGAAAAATCAGAATTGCAGATTGTTTTGACTGTGGCTTAGGGCAGAGTAAGGTATGTGTTTGGGTTATAGACCTTGCTTGAATAGCAGTAACTTTCTTGTGCACCTTCATATACATTTGCGGTAAGGAGACAAGTGCTAAACCTTGGGCTGATAGACTATGTTACAATTTGTTTCATACCAACTATGGAGGAGTAAAAAGGAATACGGTTTAGGGCACCATTCAACTGCGGATTTGGACTTTGCACCTATCTAACTGTGATACACTAGCCCTCAGATTCTGTTGAAGGTTTAAGCCCTCAGATTGTTTGGATTGCAGATTGTGGACTATCTTTTGGACAAAGTAGTGAGAGTGCGATGTCTACGATTGTGGACTATCTTTTGGACAAAGCAGTGAGAGTGGGCTATTACCATTGTGGACTATCTTTTGGACAGAGTAGTGAGAGTGGCTTATGGAGAGCTACAATATTTTTGGTTGTGTGCATACATCATAACATAGTTGGTGTGGCAGTGAAAACTATGACCAACCTTTAAGAAGCATATTTGAAGAAACCCCAACAGAGAAGGATTGGTGTCCTTGGCGTAGGTTCCCCTAAACTCAAGGTTGGAACCTTGGTGAAGATAGAGTCAAATCCCTAGAGTTTGAAGCCTCATTAAGTCCAAGTTGGTGCTTGGAAATCATTGTACACCTTCATTTGTAAAAAGATCATTTGTCCTTCTTATTTCAATAATAAAAAGGTTCATTTCTCTAATTTTTAAATTGTGTAGAATGTAACTGGTTAACAATTGAAAATAAATATTGATTCACCCCCCTCTCAGTATTTCCAACAATTTTTTTCAGAGCCAACTTCTTCATAATCAATCTAACAGCTGGAAGAAGGCTTCTTAGTCACAATAAAAAATCAAGAAATGTCAGGAAGGCTTGCCTTGTTCGATGGCACAAATTTTGGTTTTTGGAAAAAAATAATGTCCTACTACTTAATGACCCTTGGACTTGAAGTTTGGCATTCAGTTTTGAATGGTTACACTTCCCCTTCCACTCTTCCAACTGACCAAGATGGTAGGAAATCTTACATTGCAAATGCCAAAGCCTTAATTCCGTCGTTAGTGGAATCATTGATTCTGAATTTTAAAAAGTCATGAATTGTGACTCGGCCAAAGAAGTATGGGACAAGCTGGTTAGCTTATATGATGGGGACTCCAAAGTTAAGAAGGAAAAGCTTCAAACTCATAGAAGGTAGTTCGAAAGTCTAAAAATGGATGATGAAGAAGATTTTGCATCATACTTTCTCCGAGTAGCTGAAGTGGTCAACTCTCTTAAAGGATTGGGAGAAAATATTGAAGAAAGTTTTGTTGTTCAAAAGGTCTTAAGTTCTCTCCCTGAGAGATGTGACTCCAAAATAAGTGCTATAGAAGAAATTAAGGACCTAGATACTCTCAATATGGATGAACTTCATGGAATCCTCATTGCCTATGAGATGAGAAAAGGAATCCCAAGTTCCAAAGATGCAACATTCAAGGCCTAAAAATCAAAAAAGGGGAAAGGATGGAATACTAGCAGTGATGACTCCGATGTTGAATCTGAATTGGTACAATTTCTATGAAGACTAAAGAAAGGATCCAAGCTAAAAGGTAAGTACCCTCTTATTTGTTTCAAATGTGGAAGAATAGGTCATTATGCTGCAAAATGTCCTCATAAGCATGATAGTGATGATGAGGAGGATTCTAAAAGGATGGTATAAAAAAAGAAAGGGTTTAATAAGAATATTTCTTCTCTAAGCAAGATGAGTCTGATGAAGATGAATTTGGAGTCATAAAAAAAAATCAACTAATAATTTCCCTCATCACAAATGAGGTAGATGAATCAAATGAAGAAAGTGACTATGCTGGAAGCCAAGAAGTATTATTCATGGCATTCACAAATGATGATGATTCAGGACTAGAAGGAAATGTAGATGAATTTTTATTAAGTGCCATTGAAGAAAATGAAAAATTACGAAATAAAATCAGTTCTCTCAAGGTAGAAAAGGAGGAAGCAAAAAGAAGGGAAGACCTCTTGAAAAATAAGCTAAAAGAAAAAGAAAAAATCTATGAAAATCATGAATTTGAAATAGTATCTCTGAGGAAGGAATTGGAGAAAGTCAAAAAGAGTTGGGAAAACTCTCAAACACTTGACAATATCCTTAATGCTAAAAAATATCAATATGACAAATCCAAGATTGGTTTTAAAGGAGAATCATCAAGTACTAAGGATAATACAAGAAGCTATACCTACATACTTTCCCACAATCAGAAAAACCATCTCATCAAAGGCCTGTCTCAAATCCAAAGACCGAAGAAAGAGTAACTCGAAGGAAGAATGTTGATTCAAATCATGGCTATTACAACATGTACCAAACTATCTTTTTTGGGCATTGTTATTATTGTAAAATTTTGGTCATCAAGATAAACATTGCATGGCTCATTCATAAGAATGAAGCACCAAGATTGAAGGATCAAACAAACAAACCATGTGGTCTCAAAGGGCAAGGACAAATCAAGACCTACAACTCTTTTCATCCTTTGGCAAAATTTGATCCAATTTTCTTAGTATGTAATGATAATGGACATAATGAACAAAAATTCCCTTCAAGAGAAGAGAAGTAAAAGACAAGAATCCCAATACGGATAAATGTGGCCTAGCTCTATGTGCTCAAAGTAATGAAAACCATTGGTTTGTGGATAGTGGGTGCTCTAGACATATGACCGCTTACAAAAGGAAGTTTGTCTCATTGAACAAGAAGGAAGGAAATGTATCCTTTGGAAATGGATCTGCCAAAATCACTGGAAAGGGAACCACCACCCTTATTAATGGAAAAGGAAAGGCTTAAAATGATTTGCTGGTAGGTGGGCTCAAACACAATCTCTTGAGTGTTAGCTAAATATGTGATCAAGGAAATAATGTTGTCTTTAGCACTTAAGATTGTGAAATAAGGAACTCTTCCTCAGGAGAACTTGTGGCGAAAAGAGTTAGAACATTAAATAACATCTACATTCTAAGCAAAATTCAAGAAGATAAATTTTATCTAAGTCAAACAGATGAAATATGGTTGTGGCGCAAGCGACTGGGGCATACAAGTTTTGATAACTTGATAAATATTAGAAAAATTAATGCAGTATGGGACATTCTAAAGATGTTCAAACTAGATCAAGATGTATGTGGCCCATGTCAACATGGGAAGAAAACTAGAACTAACCACAAGACTAAGGAGTTCTCAACATCAAAACCTCTGGAGATCATTCATGAAGATTTATATGGGCCACATAGAACTCCAACACTCCAAGGAGAAAGGTAATTTTCTTTATTTTTTGATGACTATACTAGAATGATATGGGTATATTTCATAAATCATAAATCTGAAGCAATTGAATGTTTTAAGAATCCTAAAGCCCTTGTAGAAAATGAAAAGATTTCTAAGATTAAATGTCTTAGAACGGATAGAGGGGGAGAATTCACATCAAAATAATTTGATGAATTCTGTAAATTATATGGAATCAAAAGAGAACTCTCTGCTACTAGAACACCCAAGCAAAATGGGGCAGTTGAAAGAAGAAACCGAACTGTTTAAGAAATGGAAAGAACAATGTTACTAGCAGCTGAATTGCAACCAGAATTTTGGAGGGAAGAAGTTGGGACAATAGTTTATACCTTGAATCGAACTCAAATAAGTCAAAATAATGAGAAGAATCCTTATGAATTATGGAAAGGAAGACCTACTTCAGGATTTTTGGAAGCAGATGCTTCATAAAGATCAATGATGACTCACTAGGAAAATTTGATTTAGGTTGATGAAGGAATATTTCTTGGATATTCTACTTGGGAGCAAAGCCTACAAGTGCTACAATAATCGAATATGGAAAATAGTGGAAAGAATTGATGTGAAGATTGATGAAGCCCTTCTATAAATGGAAATTTAAGATCATGAAATTGACCCCGTGATTGAAGAAAGGGAAGAAGAACCTAAAAAAGAGGAAAAAGATCACGAAAAACAAAAGGAAAAAGAACCATCTCAAACTCCTTCAAAAGTGAAATTCCTCCAAAAACATCACCCTGAAGAATAGATTATTGGCAATGTGGATGAGGGGATACAAACCCGAAGAAGGATGACAAGTACACCAAGAAAAAATGATGTTTCTCTCCTATCTATGATAGAACCAGAAAATTTTACTCAAGCAAGTAAGGATCCTTATTGGGTGGAAGCTAGTACCTTGTTCAAAGGACAAAAATATAATTGGAACCAAGTGGGTGTTCAAAAACAAAATGAATGAAGATGGGAAAATCATCAAAAATAACGCAAGGCTTGTTTGTAAACCTTATTCACAAATCGAAGGAATTAACTTTGAAGAAACCTTTGCATCGGTAGCTCATATGGAGGCTATAAGGATGTTCTTGGCATTTTCTTTCTCAAAAGGATTCAAAATCTATGAAATGGATGGAAAATCAACATTTCTGAATGGGGAACTCAAGGAAGAAGTCTACATGGAGCAACCGGAAGGGTTTGATCTAGATGTTGGGTTGTGTTATATTCTTTCCACGACTAGCCCACATAGTTAACCGGGGGGGTAGAGCCCCCCCTTCGTTGTGTTGATCGTGTAGCGGGGAGGGGGGGGTCACAGTGTCAAGTTTTCTGCATTAACTACTTAATAGATGTGCATGTAAGCTGGCAAATCAAGGTGAAAAGCATTCTCACTGATTTTCTCAAATATCTTGAAAGGTCCATACCTTATTGGCTTCAACTTCTTACCTTCACCTTGCATTATGTCTTTACTGATATACAACCAAACTTGATCACCAACTTGGAAACTATGCTCAGTCCGATGCTTATCATGCCTTCCCTTGTACTTGGCTTGGCTCTTTTCTAGATATTCCTGTACTGCCTGGTGAATCTCTTGGATTTGTTCAATGAACTTGGTTGCCTTGGCCACATCACTGTGTCCATCAACCGCTATGTATTTACCAAAGACAAAATCCAAGGGAGACCTTGGTGTGAAACTAAAACAGGTCTCAAAAGGAGATCTCTGTGTAGAAGAATGTTTAGCACGATTGTAAGCATGTTGCACATAACACAAATGTTCATCCCAAAGCTTGGGATTCTTGCTACAATAGACTTTGAGCAACTGGATCACTGTCCTGTTGACCACCTCTGTTTTGTCATCCGTTTGTGGATGAAAGGCTATGCTCTTCTTTAGTCTGGTGTCCATCAATTCCCACAGACTTGACCAAAACTTCCCAACAAATCGGGAATCTCAATAAGATACAATGGAAGTGGGTAATCCAAAATGAACCCATACATGCTGAAAGAACAACTTTGCTATTTGTTCAGCTGTAATTTGTTTGTTACAAGGTATTAAAATACACATTTTGCTGAACCTATCCACAATAACATATAAATAATCATGACCTCTTATATATTTAGGCAATCCCCCAACAATGTCCATGGAAATGATTTCCCGAGGATGAGAAGGCACTGGTAGTGGAGTGTACAAGCCTAGTTTTCTATTGTTGGGCTTGCTTTTAGCACACATGGTACAAGCTCTTACATATCTAGAAACTGTTTCATTCATTTTTGGCCAATAACAAAATCTTTGCAGTTGTGCAACTATTTTACTTACACCAAAGTGACCTGATATTAGAGAAGTGTGTGCTTCTCGAATTATCTTTACTCTTTCAGTTTGAGGAATGCATAACTTTCCAAAATGATACAAGAGTCAGTCCTTAATATGGTAATCCAATTCTTCTACATTTTTGCCATTACTTAAAGCTGCATATACATCTTTCAAGTCTATATCTTGAGCATATTGTTCAACGTAGCTTGCATGCATTACCGAGTTATGTTTAAGTATAGTAGATGCATTTATGATTGGTTTGGACAACATATCTGCAAATTTATTGTGTATGGCCTTTTTATATCTGAAGAAAAGATGAAACTATTGTAGAAAACCCATCCACCTATAGTGTCTTGATTGTTGCAACTTAGTTTGTAAGTGTAAATTGTGAAGTGGTTGATGATCAGTATGTATAACTGTCTCTTTTCCCATTAGATAATGTTTCCACTTTTTCACACTCTGTACTAATGCATACAATTCTTTATCATATGTGGGATAATTAAATACTGCAGAATTAAATGTCTCAGAATGATAACATATGGGTTTACCATGTTGCATCAACACTGCTCCCATGGCATAGTCACTGACATTAGTTTCAATCTCAAATGGTCTTTGAAGATCGGGCAACGCTAGTACTGGTGCTATACTAATCTTCTCTTTTAAGGTGTCGAAGTCTTTCTGCTATTTGCCTCCCCACTGAAACACCTTGTTCAATCCTGTTAAAGCATGTAAGGGAGATACAATCAAGGAAAAGTTAGCAATAAAATTTCTCCAATACTGTGTTGCTCCTAGGCAGCTTCTAACTTCTGTAGCAGATTTGGGTTTAGGCCAGTTTACAATGACTGCAACCTTAGAGCGATCTATCTTCAATTCACCACCCCCTACAATATGACCCAAATCATTCAAAGATGTTTTTCCAAATTCACATTTTGATAGCTTAACATAAAGATTTTCTCTTTTCAAAACATCTAGAGTCTAATTTACATGCTTCAAATGTTCTTCCCATGTTTTACTAAATACAAGAATGTCATCTAGATATGCAATGAAAAAATCATCAATAAAAGGCCTGAGTACATCATTCATTACTCTTATGAAAGTAGCAGAAGCATTAGTTAAGCCAAAAGGCATAACTAACCACTCATAGAGTCCCTAATTTGTTTTGAAAGCAGTCTTCCATGCATCTTTCTCTGTGACTCTAACCTGATGGTAGCCACTATACAAGTCTAACTTGGAAAAGTAAACAACTTCTTTCAATTGATCTAATAGATCATCTATGCAAGGAAGGAGATAACAATTTTTGATCGTTATCTTATTCAGTGCTTGGTAATTAATGCACATTCTCCATGAGCCATCTTTCTTTCTCACCAAGACAATTGGAAACCACATGGTGATGTGCTAGGTCTTATGAACTTTTTCTCAAGTAGCTCCTGTACCTGCTTCTTGATTTTTTGCATTCTCTAAAGTGGATAACCTGTACATTCCGATGTTACGTAATGGAGCATCTTGCTACAAATTAATATCATGTATTATTTCCTTTTTGGGTGGAAAACCTTCAGGTTCTTGAAATAACATATCATATTCTGAAACCACTTTTTCTAAATCAACTTGTTGTTTAGCATCACAACCTTCAAATACATTGGTTTTATCAGTTTTCTTTTCGTTTACAACCATCAGTAAAAATTGTTTGCATGAATTTACAATTATTTTCATCTTCCCTGAGTTTATAAGAGTATAATTATTCTTGAGTTTATGAGCTCTTACAATATATTCAATTCCATCTTTAACGAGTTGATACTTATTTTCAGCTTTATAGAAAATTGCTTTTCTATCATATAAGTAAGGACTTCCCAAAACAATTCCACATATATCCAAGGGAATTACATCTAACTCAACCTCATCTACAAATGATGAACCAATGGCAAACCTAAGTTTACATTGTCTAGTCACTTGTAGCTTTGTTTTATCACCTAACCAACCCAATGGATATAGCTTCTTGTGAGGTGTGGTTAGTAATCCTAGTTTCTTTACAATTGCTTTAGAAATTAAGTTTACTTGTGAACCACTATCAAATAAAGTATCAATCTTTTGATGCTTGGAAATAACTCTAATATGAAAAATCTCATGTCTTTTCCTCTCATTTTCTTCACGATCAATGGTTTGTGCATAATTACTAGTAGATGCTTCAAAATTTTTACCTTTTATGCCTGTGGCTATGATTGTTGTTTCATCCGCTGATTCTGACCCCAAATCCATCTAAATAGTTGCAACAGTATTCTTCTTTTTGCCACCGAACTTATTGGGTTTCAACTCCAGATGCAAAATCCAACAATGTTCATCATCATGCCCATCCTTCTTGCAGTGAGTGCATGAAGGTTTGGTCTTTTGCATTGCATTTGCCTTCCTCTCTTTCCACTTTTTCTTTCTCTTTTCCTTGTTCTTGCTTGCAGTGGGTTTTGATGATCCCCCAACTTTTGGGTTCACATTCTTGCCCCTAGCCTCTAGATGTGTAGCCTAAACAGATACCTCATCTATGCTAGTAGGATTAAACATGAGAATTGTATGTCTCAAATAACTATGTAGACCACCTATATACTTCAGCAAAGTTTCAGGTGAGTCTAAAGAAATGCCTAGAATCAAAGAATTTTTTCTAAATTCTTGGGTGTAACTTTGTACGCTTTTCCCTTTTGATTGGTGAAGATTTTGCCAACTCATCATAGCTTGCTGCACATAAGCTAGTGGATAGATTTTTTTTTTAATTGCAGAAGCAAATTCACTCCAGATAGAAAGGATTTTACCATGCTTCTTCATGTCAGCTTGTGTACTGCCTTCCCACCATACCAAGGAAGTTCTTCCAAGGTGTAGGCTGGCCAACTGAATCTTATGTCTGAATCAATGCTCTACACCCTGCAATACACATCAATATGTCTAATCCAATTATCCAGCTTCTCTGCATTCAACTCTCCATCATATATTGACAAATCAAATTTAACATCTAATTTAATGAAAGATGTTTTCTTTTTATTTTCAGGGATATTAGGAGGTTTGGGAAGCTTTTCTTCTTTCCCTTTGCCTTTAGAATGGTCATTGAGGAGATATTCTTCTGTTCCTTTGTTATGCTGGGAAGTTGAAGAATCTTCACTTCGACCTTTCTTAAATTCTCTATACATTTCCTCTACCATGGCTCTCATAGTAAAAAAAATGTCCATGAACTGAGGGTCTGATTCCAAGGGAATCTCTTCTGACATTTTCCTCCTAGTATATAATTTGCCAATTTCTGGGTTATATTCAACCAATTCTCCTCCTCCTAGTTTAAGCTTTGATCTAGTTATCATTCACTAACAGTCCAGCACAAGTTTTTCTAACCTTAGCAACCTAAAGCTCTAATACCACTTGATCTGATATTTGACCTAAGACAATTAATAAAGTATTACAGACTCATGTGCATGGATGTGCCCATGTTATGTTGTGCAATGGATCGATAAGATTGAAAAATACACAGGAAATGAAGCAGTAAAAGAAAACATAATAGGAAACACATATAAACACAACAAGTTTAATAAGGAGTTCACCCAATACTCCTAAGCTACGTCTCCTGGTCCAACCTTTAGTGGTGGCCTCTCTATTATGCCTTCATACCAGAGTTTTTACAACAATGAGCTCAATTTGAGTCTCACACAACAGATACAAATCAGTAAGGCTGTACTTGGATCCCTCGAGTATCTTTTGAGTACACAGACTCTCCTTACTGGCTCTCGGTCTTCATTGATCACAATAGTATGCACCTAATCTGAGACTCAATACATGACAAGTGTGCAGAGGAGTTCGCTTGAACCTCTCAAGCCTTCTCTGAAGTACACAGACTCTCTGACTCTCTCTGTCTCTGGCTTACTACTTTCGGCTTACTGCCTCCCTTGCCTTACTCTCTGTCAATTTGTGGCTTTAAATCCAGTATGCTCCCTGATTGTTCATTTTCGCTTCCCGACTTTCTGGTTCCCTTGCCTCTGTCTGCTTGGATCCCTCTGTCCTACGTAATCAGTCACTGTATAACGCCTCATAGGGAGGTGACCACCTATTTCATAACGGATGAGTGTCAATTCTCTTGGACATATTTGAAGTGACCGTTTTTTCCGTTAAATCCAAGAATGCCCACGAAACACGACCTTCTGCCAATGCATCGTCCATATCAGACTTCAAATCCTATGTGATCTTGCTTTATAATCTTGTCAAATCTGGTCATCCATCGGAACGTGTCTCTGCCATTAATCTGGGGGCCCCAAATCCTATGGTTGTTGTTCATATTGGGCGGCTGAGTAGCATGATGTTTACCTATCTGATGTGAGTGGTTCTCTCTCTCCTCGTTGGGACGCATGGAAATCATTATGTGGCATCAGGCAAAACTCGGTCGAAACCGCTTACCGCTCGAAGCCCGTCCGATATCCTGTCATTTTTGTGGAATCCCACTCTGACAGAACCAAAACAATATTTTCTGCGTTTTATAATTATTTCAAGTATGGGTGCTCGAGGCTTCTCTTCACTGAGAGGTTTGCCCTGTGATATGCGATTAGCGACTTTTCACTAATCGCATATCAGAAACTACCTCTACTGCTTAAATTTGTCCCTGCCTTCGCTGGTTGGTTTCAATGCATTTTACCATGGTCTGCTGCTCTACGCGCTAGATGGATGGCCCTCATTGATCTGCACTGATCGCCATTGCAACTGTTTGAGGATTCCCTTTGATAGCTTGATCTTTATAAGACTTTGAATCTTTGGCATGATTTTCAAGGAGTTCACGAAAACTTAGAGAGTGTTCTAGGATCCATTTTGGATCACTTGCGGTGGTTCTGTAATCACCTAGACTCATTTAATGGACCTCTCAAAGGTCTATGGTCCCTTTAAATATTATTTTTTTTGAGAAATAGGTGATATCGCTCTAGATATTTGCAGATCTCTTTGGAAGAAAATAAACATAATTAAACTTATAAAGGAAACCATAAGGAATTTGGTACATGTTATTACTCAATTTTTTCCCTAGAAGTTATTAGAAAAAGGAAGCAACCGAGGTAACCACAAACCAATATTTTAGGCTTAGGATCTATCCAACCTAAGTCTAGAGAGGTCTCTCTCTTTATAATTTAGCTTTGTTTTTATGGGATTTAGGCTAGTTCTTAGTGTTCATGGGGTTTTGGTTTTGAATTAAAGGTTGGGTGGTGGAATTCTTAGAGCAGATGGATAGAGCTAGGTCTTCAAGCCATTGGGCTATGGATTCAACAAATGGATAGCATAACTGGACTAGATCATTAAAGGGAATGTTCACAGGGAAGGCTAGCAAAGCAAAATGAAAATATTTAGACCAAAAGGGTGAAGTAATTCTAACCAGGGTGAGAGGGCACTTAAGAATTCTTGGACTGGAATCAGAATGAAGAATAGAGGGTGATCATGAACAAAGGGAAATTAAGAATCCTTTGCTATAGACCAGAGGAGAAACTACGGAAGCTAAGGAGCAGTTAAGAATTCCCTAGCTAAGATAGTGAAGAAAACATAAAAACATGCATAACAGTCAAGACAGCCTGCATTTAAGCAATTTCAGAAATATCATTCCTTGCTATACATTTAGATTTTAGAAATTTACACAAAAGATTATGGAAAAAATATAAGGAACAACAACGTTGAACATGAGAGAATACTTATTTGTATTTTTCTTTACACAAGAATCTTGTAAAATATCTGATCTTTATTCCTTGATACAGCGAGCCAATCCAATCATTGATACAATAGAATTCTGATTTGAGAGAAAAAGTATATAGAAATGTCTTGGAATCCACCCTACATACTTCGAAATGTGAAGTATTTATAAAAAAATATTTACAAAATATCTCAAAACAACTTGAGACTTAATCTAGGGAGTAAGAATATCTTCTTGCATGAAGATAGAGGCAAATGTTACACTATTTCATGCTATCCCTTTTATTGTGGTGTTGCTTGTTGTTTCAGTTAAGTTGAATCCCTTTAAGCTGATTGATATTTTTAGCATTTCTACGCTAGAATCTTCTTTACTTTTGTCTTTAAACTAATACTCTTTGACCCTGCTACTAATTTTTTTACCTGTTTGATCTGGCTGCCTTCATTTACTCTGCAGTAACTTTCTAATGTAAATTTATTATAGTAAATCTGTAATGTTTTGCCACCATTCCGCATTAGGCAGTTTTAAATTCATCATCCTTCTGTAGATTTCATCGGCCTTTGTGTACCTAGAAAAATTTGGCTTATTGAGGAATAAGTGTTTCACCTCATGCTTCAGGAAAAACAAATTTTCAAATGTATCATATAACACTTTGCCTGTTGGCAAAGCTTTAATAGCTAAAGAGCTGGCTTGTTCCTTGGCCAACTTCCTGAGTCTATCACTATAGTCAAGCTGACGCATTAGCTTGTCATTTATGATCATATGACTGGGAAGACCCTTCTCCCTCAAAACCTGAAATTTAGCCATTAATTTGTCAATGGCTACCTACATGTTATGACATTTCTCTTCTAGGTTAAGCATAAGGTTTCTTTTGGAAAGAACCTTCCTAATCTCCAGAATGGCCTCAATCCTACCTTCTATGTTAAGCTCATGGAGCTCATATATATTCTTGTTGTTTAAGAAATGGATGAGTCAATTGGCATCCTCTAGTTTATTCCCCAGTTCTTCCCTTACTTTTTGAATAGATTCAGTGGCTACCTTCACTAATTCTGTCTGCTCCAATATAACTTGAATTGATGGCCAAATATCATTGATAGAGTCAATGATATTGGCCCAAAGAATTTCTTTGGTTTGTCCCAGTGGTTTGTGTAGGGTTAAATCCTTCTCCAAGATTTTGATTCTCTCACCGATTCTCAGTGCTTTTTGTGTTTCTTCCTTTTGCTGGAGTTGAGCAAGTTTACAATTAGTCCCCAGACTTGTTATCTTTTACTTTAATCTATTCATCTCTATAGCCTAGATAGACATCTCTTCCATGGCTTTTACTAACTTTGCTTCTTTCTCTCCCTGTGTACCTGTTCCTGCTGTAGGTTCTGCTGTTACTGGCAATGATGTGGCAGGTGGACCTATGGGTGCCAATGATGCTGCCAGTGTGGATGGAACTGATGTAGATACTGTGGGGATGACAATTCTAGAGGTTGTGGCCAAGTCACTTTGCTTCGAATGAATTAAAGTGTCCAACTCCTTCTCTGTTTCCTTGATTTGATCATTTAGCTTCAGGACCAAGTCCATGAACTCTTCATGTCCTTGTTGTGTTTCTAGGACTTCCTATGTTTGTGGGTGATGCAACTAGGGTATCTTTAGCTGCTTCTTGAGTGAAGCTATGTCATCATTTTTCTTCTTAATCAGCTACTTTGCAGCTTTTACATCTTTCGGATCGTGTCCCAATTCAATCACTAAGTCCTCTAAGGACTTGATTCTATTATCTTTAGCTTGCGAGGAGGCTTTCTCCAACTGAAATTGGGCTGATATATTGTTTAGGGAGTTCTGTAATTGGTGGGCAGCAATGGCCTTCCCTGTTAATGTGGAGTATATCATCTCCCCTGTTTGCTTATGCAGTTCAATCTAGTCAATGGGATGAATATCCCTTGCAAGTACTTCATAGTCCACTTTCTTAAAGTCTAATGTTGTCCTTGGCTGCTAAGTGGTTGGCTTGATGAAAGTCATCTGCATTTTCCCCTCTTTGACATCAAAGGTTGACATTAACCTTGTTTGTTTAGTTGGGGTCATCTTCAGATACTGTGCATATGTTTGGGCCTTAAGCCTCTCCTTCCTAGTCTTGATATCTTTGTATCTCTCCTTAATATCTTGGTCCTTATCTACAGGCATTCTGAAGGAAGACACTTCAATACTTTGTTGCCTTTCCAACATCTAAGTTTGTGATGTGGAAGGCTCTGGCATGCCTCCAGATGGAGTGGCAGGCTTGCTCCTATTTCCTTCTGCACTAGTGACCTCTGTGGTTTCCTCTGTGTATTCCTGTTCAGAGATAGGATTCACTCTCTATCTTTTAACTTGGCTTGTTTATGCATAAGCTTGTGAAGTTGCTCTTGTTGAAGTGGTGGCCCCTTCCCTATTTCTCTTTAGATTTTTCTCCTCATTTAGAGGAGTCTGTACAAATCGGGGGGTACTCATGGTTGTCTCTGGTATGCATGATTGGTCTGGCACCTTTGATTTCCCTGGTACCTCTGATGGTTCTGTCTTGGTTGACTAATCTGGCCTATCTGATTATTCTGGCCTATATGACTGTTCTGGAACCTGCAGGAAATAATCCTCATCAAGTTGTTTTTCCAAATCAATTAACGTGTTTTCCACAACAACTTTAGTATTATCCTTGTCCTCTAAAATGTTTTCCACCCATTGCAATTGGTTGACATACTTTTCTATCTCAGGGATGCGATGGTGGATATAGGGAGCCATCTTGTTCTTCTGCCTTCTTTTGTAGATGAAATCTAAGGGATCATATCTCCATATGAAGCTTTGTTTTAGTTTTAATCTTTGAAGGATTACATCTACCTCCTTTCCAGCTTCTCTGCTATTACAAATAAAGGGACCCAATTGGTCTTTGATCTTGAGCCGAGCTTTCTTTTTAGATTTAACAAAGTTTACCTCATCTGAATTTATTATTTGTTTGTAGTACTCTAGGGAAAATAACCTCATTGGGAGGTATTTAGGTAGTTTGTATGGTGCCAACTCACAGCGATAAATCCTGATTTTAGTGTGGTTTTGGTACAAGTACCAATCTCCCACCTGATGATTTATGTTTAGATGAAGGACCCTCCTAATCTCAGGACTGATTCTTGGTGGAGGGGTTCTAGTGAGCATGGTCATCACAGGGTGGACAAATGAATCAATGAATTCACTATATGAATAGGGGGAGGGATGTTGATGAATCAATGGGGTCAAGAAGATAACTGATCTTGGTTGGCCCTTGGTGTCCAATTTTTGCAAGGAAAGCGGGAATTTGTTTGACTGGTAATATAGGAAAAGGTGATACAAGATTGAGGAGTATTTGAAAACTCTTTCATTACTCATTCTGAGGAATTGTTCATGCATCCTGCCAGCTATGAACTGAGCATAGTCATATATGATAGCAGGAGGCCGTCCTGGAGTGTATATGGACATGAAGGCTAAAATAATCTCATCAATATATTCACTAGTGGTATAACATAGGACTCTAGATATCATATCCACAATACTTCTGCCCCATGGAGAAAACAAAGCTGCTACATATGGAGTGGGGTCTTTCGGGGTATACTTCTCTTCTACGATGAAGATTTGGATTATTTGGGCCAATCTTGTAGGGTTGAGTTTGGGATATAAGTCCAACATGTCTCCAATGAAGAGGGGAGTCAAGTTTTGGCCAGGCTAGAGTTGTAGTATCTCATTTATAGATTCAACAGTGACAGTGAAAAGTATGGCTTGGTTAGGGGACATGACTGCTCTTTGGCTGGGGACATAGTTGGCATGTCAATAATGTACAATTTATGGCAAAATGTGGACTCTGGGGAACTGGTACTTAGGCAAATTGGACTCCCATAGTCCAATTTTATCAGCTTGGTTCAAGTATCTATCCCTACTTTCATAGTGCACTTTGAGTGGGGATTCATGGACAGAGGTGTCCTTTATCTGGAAATCCCTATCAGTTAGGGAGGGGTGGCGCAGATCTAAGTGGGGTGTAGAGATGGGTCTCACATCCATGGAAATTGGGGCAACCATTCTTAGTCCTTGTGGATTTAAGAATGGTGAAGGTAATCTATAGTGTTTTCAGGGAAATGATGGTTTAAAACAGAGTCATCTTAAGTCCTTGAGCTTCTTTGATTAATTTTTACCAACTAAGAAAACTCAGTAACTGATTTCTTTGAATTTGACAAGGTAGTGGGTGAATTGTGGCTTAAATACTAGGAAATGGGACGAAATGGTTCTGAACAGGGTAGATGACGTCTACAAATGGTCGAAAGGGCTCTGTGTAGGCTGGAAAGCTAACTGGGTGCTTTGCAGCGTCTCTGGAGTAAAATTGGAAGTGAGTTGACGGCTTCAAATGTTTGTAGATGGTGTGCATGCGCACAGAGGTTTACAGTTGAAATTTCAGAAAAACACAAATGAGTTGGGGCTTTTAGGTTTCTATGCGCGAAAAGTCAATTTTGGTAGGTACGGGGTGAACAATGGACATTTTGTCATGTAGCGGGTGGGTGGTAAATGGTTTCCATCGCATTGCTCTTGGGCGTTTGGTGGTATTGGGGAGAGGCCATCCGATTCCACTCATTGGTGGACATGTAGCATCGGGGGCTAGTGGCAAAACTACTTTTTCGGGTGGGTATAGTTCGACGGATGGGTTGGCCTGATATGGATAAGGGTCATCGGATGTGGGGGAAAGCGATCACATGGTGATTGGGTGAGGAAACTGCACGGAGGGTGGTGGGGGGCCCAACAGGTGCTTAAGTGCAGCAGTATCAAGGTTAATGATGGGTTAAGGTGGGATTAATGACTAAAGGTGAGATTTTAATATTTTTTGAGGGATAAGGGGTAACACTATAGTTTATAACTAAACTAATGGGTGGGTTATTATATATGGAGATTATTATATATTATAATATATATATATTATATATATATATATATATATTATATATAATTTATGGGAAATGCTTTTCATTGGGAATTAATATAATAAAATTAATAATAATTGAATGGGCAAAAATGGATAACACACACTAAGCAAATGCTTTTTCGCAATTTAAATGCTTCTCACATATTAACATTAATACTTAGGGTAATGTGTGTTTTTGTGGGGTTTTTGGGAAAAGGAAAGGGGTTCTCCATGGAGGTGATTACTTTTCCTAGGCAAATAATGTTTTAACCTTAGGAAAATGGGTTTTATTAGGGAAATGAGGGGGAATGAGGGAGATGATTTTTTATGAAGGGAATTTAGTACTTGATAGCCATAAATCATTGAGCCAAGGGTCTGTTCCCTCCAAAAGTAAGAGAAATGCTCTGAGCCTCTTTGACTTAAAGGTTTTAAGTACTTTGAGCTTATTTATGGGAAATTAGTAAAGTAAAGGGGTGAAATGAATGGGCGAAGTTAATTAATTGACTTTGTAAACCTTATGCATGCTTAATTGCCCATTCAAATTTGAAACACATGTTGAAAGATGATAAATGTGCTTTTGTCTAAACAATCATCATACTTCTGCAACCTTTCTTCTACTTACCCATCTACTCATCCTACCATTTTTACTTCTCTTTATTAGGGTGCATTTGAGTTAGCAAAACCTTATCAAACATTTTTATTTCTCTTTACAATAGTAAACAAACTAAATCTAACCTTATTCCATCCAAGGGCTCATATTAAACTGATGAGATCCTTTATTTTACTCTACCTAATCTAATGATCCGCCAAGATTAAACAGTTTGGTCAGATTTTATTTTATAGCTATCAATGTGAAATTTAAAGCATGGCATAATCAAGATTAAATAGTTTGATTACCATGGATTGTGGCATGAATAATAAACTGCACACAATCATTATTATGCATAAAATTAAATAGTAGTGGCATTTTGGCTTGCTCACTTTCATGGTGTTTTTCCTTTTCTTGGGGTTCATATTTTTCACTTTTTTAGACCTTTTCTTATTATTTTTGTCCTTTGATTATTCTTTTAGGACATACCCTCTTTACATTTTTTGTTTTTTCAATATGGAAAACATTTTCAGAAAGAAAAGGTATGTACATATTACAAGTTTTAATCTTAGTCATTCAAAAATTATGACTCCTATTGGTATAGGAACCTAACAGTGGCTCCACTTGGGGATGGCATTTCCTGGTGAAATGTCAAGAACTTTGTAGATTAATGGCCTTCTGAATTGTTTTGATATTACCTTGCAAATTTTCCCTTTTATGCTTATGCATTATTACTAATTATGATAGTAAATATTTAAAGCTTAGGGCCTTCTCTCCAGGCTTCAACTTCAAAAATCACCATCTAATCAACTCTAGACTTGTGAAAGTAAAATATGTACAAATGATCAGTGAAATTAGTAAGTAGGTTCAATATAGTGTTTGAGCATTCGAACATATATTGGTCCTCCTTCTGCTTCTGTGCCATCCATTTCTTTGAGGAAGAAAGCATTATTACCTCTAAAAGCATAAATGATATATGGGCCTTTCCATAGGAAATCAAATTTTCCATGTTTACCTTTATCTTCTGTCCTTGAATTCCATTTTAAAACTTTGTCTCCTAGGTAAAAATCTTCAGCCTTAGTCCTTTTATCAAAAGTATTTTTGATCCTTTCCTGCACAACTTGAGATCTGATGTACAATTCTTCCCTAGTCTGCTGCAAGTGAATTGTTTGCTTGATTCTTCTTTGGTTGTCATTTGGTTCAACCTGAAATTCTTGGAGCAACTTCATTACTAGTGTCCTCAAGGAAGATGGGAAAACAACTTCCATTCCATAAACTAATTGATAGGGAGAAGTACCAATTGATTTATGTAAAAATTTCTCATTTCCCACCCCGGTTTTCAGTTTACCTTATTTCTCCCATATAGTTAAATGCCCTTTCCCATATCCATACATTCAAAAACTGAAAAAATAAAGTTTGCTGAAAGCACAAATTCTGGAAATTTTACAGAATGCTGGAAAATGCAGAAATAAAAAAATTAGTAGGTATAAACAACCATTTAACACATTTAAACACACTGACTTTTGGTCAAGGTGACCTTGGAAAAACCCCCTACAACTCTTGGAAAACCAGTTCGAGAGCTCTTCTTTATTTTTGAAAATGCCTTTTTACAGTGAGAAATATTCAGCAAAAAATTTTAGCAAGCAAACTTTACAATTTATCTTGTTTTCCGTGCCCTAGAAAACTGTTGTACGGACTGCTGTATGGACCTTGATTTCTGTGCAAAAAATTAGCTGTACGGCCCTCGATTTCAATGCAGAAAATTTGTTGTACAGCCCTCGATTTCTGTGTAAAAAATCTGTTGTATGGCCCTCGATTTTGTGCAGAAAATCTGCTATACGTCCTCCTGAAAATCGTGCCCAAAAATCTGCCTTTTACAGTGTGCTCACTCAGTTGTACGGATTTGCTAAACTGCTACCTTGGAATGTGTGCCAAGTTGTTGTCTCCTTCTCCTCCTTGTCCAGAAATCTCCCTTGCTCTCTTGCTCTCCTTCTCTCAATCTGCTCTTAAAATAATGAATGACCTTTTCCTCCTTTTCCTCCTTTAATCTAACCCTAAGTGACTTTTGGGTGGCCCTAAATCCAATGGCTGAAATAGATTGAGATCAAGGGCTTAGATTAAATGCTCATTTAAATTTCACTTTCTATTTTTAATTCACCCCACTTTAATAAAGACCCACTTAGTGATTTATTTCCAAAGTCACTTTTCCTTTCTAATTTCACATTGACTTTAGTAACTTTATCACTTAAAGTCACTTTTAAATTAGATTTAACTTTATAAAAATTATAAAGTCACTTTAGGAGAAAAATTAAATTCTTTTCAACACTTTTCCCTAGGCCAAAGATCAAAGCCTTAGGGAACCACCTATCCTCTGGTACCAAATTTCAACACTCCCTCTTACCGAGGAAGGTGTTCCTCACCACACTCATCTTGTCTCTGAAGTAGACATGCTTGCCCCATGGTAAGGCTTTGGTAAGAATATTTGCAACCTGCTCATCGGTGGGAATATACTCAAGCTTCATAGCTCCCTTCTAAACGTAGTGTCTGATGAAATGATATTTGATCCCAATATGCTTTGACCTGTCATGAAATAATGGATTCTCCGTGAGTTTAATGCAACTCTGGTTATCACAGTGAACCACTGAAGGTCTCAATGGCTGACCAAATAAGCCAAACAACATCTTGTGAAGCCAGATGGCCTCACAACTAGCTAGACTGGCTGCCATATACTCTGCTTTCGCTGAACTCAATGCTATTGACTGCTGCTTTCGGCTGAAACATGACACTACTGCCGAACCCAACCCAAAACAACACCCTGAAGTGCTCTTCCTATCAGAAGCACAACCTGCCCAATCAGAATTAGTATAACCTGCCAATCTCACTCCATCCCCCTGCCTGTAGTCCAGATCATAATCCAGTCCCCTGCAAGTACCGCAAAATGTGTTTTGTAGCCACCCAGTGAACCTTCCTAGGCTCACACATAAACTGACTCATCGTGTTGATTGCAAAACAAATATCTGGTCTAGTGTTGACCAAATACATCAAGGAACCAATCAGGTGCCTGTACAATGTGGGATCCACCAACTCGAATCTGAAGCATGAAGTTTCTTCCATTTGGTGATCATTGGTGTTGACATGGGTCTACAATCCTCCATGTGGAATTTGCCAAGGATGTCCACAATATACTTCCCCTGCCCCAGGAAGAAATGCCCCTCCTCCTGCCACACCTCCAAACCCAAAAAGTAATGCATCAAGTTGATGTCCATCTCAAACTTCGCCGCAAGATCTCTCTTGCAGTGCTTTATGAGTCTCTCTGCACTTGTAATGATCAAGTCATCCACATACAGCACCAGAATGAGAGGCTCCTCACCTATCACAATATAGTAAAGGTTTGGATCTGCGTCACTCTTTTTGAAACCCATTCCCTGCAAGTATGTATCTGTCCTGGAGTACTAAGCTCTGGGAGCTTGCTTCAGGCCATAAAGTGCCTTCTTCAGTCTGCACACATGGGACTCCTTCCCATGCACCTCAAAGCCCTGTGGTTGCTCAATGTACACCTCCTCTTGTATGAAGCCATTGAGAAATGCAGTCTTCACATCCATCTGGTGGATCTTCTAATCCATCTCTGCTGCTATCGATATAATGGAGCGGATTGAAGTATATCGAGTCACGTGAGTGAAGGTCTCCTCATAATCAACTCCCTCTACCTGGGAGAACCCTCTAGCCACAAACCTTGCTTTGAATTTCTCAATGCTGTCATCTGTAGCATGCTTTACCTTGTAAAGCCATCTGGAAGTAACCACGGATTTTCTCTCAGGCCTCGGCACCACCTCCCAAACATCATTCTTCATGATAGAAGAATACTCCTCCTGGATGGCCTCTCTCCAGACCTGCTGGCTAGTTGCCTCCTCATAGCTAGAAGGCTCAGAGTCAAGGATGCTGGTAACTATTGCCATATAGCTATAAAATCTCTCAGGTGGTCTACTATCTCTGACCGGCCTCTTCGGCTCAGCAACAGATGTGGCATCTCTCAAGGTGTCCTGAAGCCACTTGGGCTTCCTCTTCCCTGAGTATGCTTCTCCCGTGGAGAATGAAACTCCTCCTCCTCATCACCATCAGTAGCCTGAACTCCTGACTGTCTGTCTGTTATCCTCTTGCCTGCACCTGAACCTGTAGAAGCTGAGGTACTGTGTGCACTGTCCATCAGTGGACTCCCTAGTGAACTGCTCTATGAACTACTCGGAGCACCACCCCTCTGGCTCGGCGAGCCACTGCTCACTAACGGACCTGACATCCTCATAGATGTACCTCCTGATCCTCCTGATCCCTGCCCACTGGATCCCTGCGACTGATTCAACTGCTACTGAGGGTCTGGCTGATCCAGATACTCTAACTCCCGTGACCTCCTAAAGGCCCTATCCTCCTCGAACTTCACATCCCGCCTAACAACAACTCTCCTCTGTGCAGGAATGTAAATCTGAAAGGCCTTTAAGGTCTCACTGTAGCCCACAAAGATACCCTTCTCTGCGGTGGGCTCTAGTTTGGTCCTCTTCTCCTTGGGTATGTAGGAGTATGTAATGCATCCAAAGATACGAAGATGACCAATATCAGGCTTCTTCCCAGAGAAAGCCTCCTCCGGAGTCATGTGCCCCAAGGCACGATGCGGACTCCTGTTCTGCAAGTAAATAGCTGTGTTGCAGGCCTCTGCCCACAAAAACAATGGCAACCACTGATCATGTAACATGGCTTTGGCAGCCCCTATGATGGATCTGTTCTTCCTCTCCGCAACCCCGTTCTGCTGGGGGTTGTAAGGAACAGTGAACTCCCTCCTAATGCCTGCCTCCGCATAATAGTCAACAAACTCTCCAAGGGTGTACTCTCCTCCATTGTCCGACCTCAGGGACTTGATCTTCCGACCTGTCTGTGTCTCCACAAGAGCTCTGAACTCCTGAAACCGCTTGAAGACCTCACTCTTTGTCTTCAAGAAATAAATCCAGGTCCTCCTGGAGTGATCATCAATGAATAAAACATAATACTCATATCCACTCAAGGAAACATGAGACATCCGACCGCTCACATCAGAATGTATCAAATCAAGTATCCCAGTCGCTCTGCTGTCACTGCTGGGAAAGGGGATTTGGCAAACTTGCCCATATCACATCCTCTACAAGTATCAAAGTGATCAGTATTGAAATCTGGCATACCTGTAGTGATCTCCCGCAAGGTCCTCAAGGCTCCATGATACATATGTCCCATCCTGCGGTGCCAAATCTCACACTGCTCAGAACTGCTAGCTCTGCTGTCGGTACTACTACTCAATGCCAAAAAGGGATGGAATGCAAACTTGTACACCTTTGCATGGTGTACACCTATCACTCTAGCTGACTCAGCTGGAGCGCCCCTGGGATACATCAACACCTGTCCTCCACTGAACAGTACCTCATATCCTCTATCCTCCAAAGCTGAGACGGATATGAGGTTCTTCCTCATCCCTGGCACATAAAGAACATTTGACACCTTCAAGGGAGGTTTGGACTCCCTCTAAAATGTCAGTGTCCCCACATCGACTACTCTAACAACTCTGTCATCACCGAGTACTACCTCCATATCAATGCCACTCTATGAAAGATCTGAGAAGTACTCACAGACGCCTGTCATGTGACGTGAAGCCCTACTGTCCACATACCAGATACTGGAAGATGCTCCGCTAATCGAGGGAAAAGCATGCTCCCTTTGAACCTGTGTGGTAGGTGATCCTGCACTAGAGGACTCACACACAGTGAACCCAAACTCCCGGTCAAAACGATCCGCAAAGTGCTCAACCTCTGCTGAAGCTGCCACGCTCTGGTTCTTCCCCTTCTTCTTCTTCTTCTCCGGACACACAACTGCACAGGGTCCCATCTTTTGACAATTCTAATACTTCACCTTGGAATAGTCCTTCTGTGTGTTACCCTATTTACCTTTACCTTTGCCTTTGCCCCACCATTGCTTGTGGAAGCCTGCTTCTTCCCTTTGCCTTTCTTGCCTCTTGCCAACAATGCTACATCCTCATCCTGCTCAACTGGCTTGGCTACCCCAAGCTGACCTTTCCTGATCTTTGTCTGAATGCAATCATCCCAAAACCTCGCCCATGTGGGAAGGGTCTCACGTGCACAAACCCCATTAGCAAAGTTCATCCATGAACAGGGGAGGCCATTCACTGCAATCCACACCAACTTAGTGGGTGGAATGACCTCTCCAATTGCTGTCAACTCATCTCTCACATTAGTAATCTTTGTGAGATATCCAGCTGCACTATCATTACCCATCTTAATGGTCTTCAGCTTCTCCTTCAAGACCATTTTCCAGTTCTCATCGGTACTCTGGTAGAGATTGGACAATGTTGTCCACATCTCATGGACATTTCTCTTTCCTCTCACATGAGGAATGCAATGATATTTGAATCCGTCTAGAACCAGTCTCTTACCCTTGTTCTTCTTTTTATTATACTCAACCAACTGAGTAGCATCAGTAGGCGCAACAACAGGGTTCTGTGTGGTATGCACCATGATGTCCCAGACTTCTGCCTCCTCAAAGATACTCTGCATTCTCTCCTTCCAAACGCTGTAATTTGCATGCCCATCCAACCTATCCTCCATCCTTAATCTCAATGACATCCTGCTGTCCTAACACTAAAAAATAGCACTGTTGTAGTAAAGATAAAACTGCTGCTTGTGAAAAATCAGCTCGTTGGAATTTTCTGAGTGAAAAATCAACACACTGTAATTTTCCTCCTTGCTGTCCCAAACTGCACTTCAACACTCAAGCTCTGATACCATGTAAAAATTTCTCATTTCCCACTTTGTTTTTCAGTTTCACCTTATTTCTCCCATATAGTTAAATGCCCTTTCCCATATCCATACATTCAACAACTGAAAAAATAAATTTTGCTGAAAACACAAATTCTGGAAATTTTACAGAATGCTAGAAAATGCAAAAATAAAAAAAATTAGCAGGTACAAACAACCATTTAACACATTTAAACACAGTGATTTTTGGTCAAGGTGACCTTGGCAAAAGCCCCTACAACTCTTGGGGAAAACCAGTTCGAGAGCTCTTCTTTATTTCTGAAAATGCCTTTTTATAGTGAGAAATATTCAGCAAGAAAACTTTACAACTTATCTCGTTTTCTGTGCCCTGGAAAACTGTTGTACAGACTATACAAACTGTTGTACGGGCTGTACGAACTGCTGTACAGACCTCAATTTCTGTGCAAAAAATCGTCTGTATGGACCTCGATCTTTGTGTAGAAAATATGTTGTACAGCCCTCGATTTCTATGCAAAAAATCTGTTGTACGGCCCTCGATTTTGTGCAGAAAATCTGTTGTACATCCTCCTAAAAATCGTGCCCAAAAATCTGCCTTTTATAGTGTGCTCACTCAGCTATACAGATTTGCTAAACTGCTGCCTTGGAATGTGTGCCAAGCTCTGTCTCCTTCTCGTCCCTGTCCAGAAATCTCCCTTGCTCTCTTGCTCTCCTTCTCTCAATCTGCTCATGAAAAAATGAATGACCTTTTCTTCATTTTCCTCTTTTAATCTAACCCTAAGTGACTTTTGGATGATCCCTAAGTCCAATGGCTGAAATAGATTGAGATCAAGGGCTGAGATTAAATGCTATTTAAATCTCACTTTCTATTTTTTAATCCACCCCACTTTAATAAAGACCCACTTAGTCATTTATTTCCAAAGTCACTTTTCCTTTCTAATTTCACATTGACTTTATTAAAGTCACTTTAAAAATTAGACTTTAGTAACTTTATCACTTAAAGTCACTTTTAAATTAGATTTCACTTTATAAAAATTACAAAGTCACTTTAGGAGAAAAATTAAATTCTTTTGGACACTTTTCCCTAGGCCAAAGATCAAAGCTTTAGGGAACCACCTGTCCTCCGGTACCAAATTTCAACAATTTATTTGTGGTTAGTCTGTTTGCTCACAAGGCATTTACTAGCTTTTTGTTCCATGTTTTCTTGTTAGCCTCTAACAATTTTTTGATGATATTTACCAGAATTTTGTTTGAGGATTCTGCTAGTCCATTTCCTTGGGCGTAATAAGCTATGGAATGGCCCAAGTTTATATGATACTTACTACAGAAATCTATCATTTTTCTAGATTTGAAAGCTGCTGCATTATCAATGATGATTTTAGTTGGGCACCCAAATCTAGATAGGATGTTGGCCTTAAGGAAGGCTATTATAACAATGTCAGTGGCCTGCCTTGATGGTATGGCTTCTATCCATTTGGTAAAATAATATGTAGCAGTGAAGATCCATTTGTGTTGGGCAGAGGAAGGTTGATGGATTTCACCAATGAAGTCAAGACCTTATTGTTGAAAAGGTGCTTCAATAGAGATTGGTTTTAGGGGTAGGGGTAAAAGATTTTTCTTTCCTTCAAAAATTTGACATTTATGATAGGAGGTTACATATTTCTTTACATCAGAAAACAAAGTAGGCCAATAGAAACCAGCTCTATGAATTTTGTCAGCAGTGGTTTTCCAGTATTGATGTCCTCCACAGTCACCTGCATGAAACTCTTATAGCATTTTGTCAGATTCTTCTTTTAATAAAAAATTGAGAAGAATACCCTCATGATTCCTCCAAAACAAAGCATTATCTACTATGCAAAATTTTAAGGATTTCATTTTTAAAACCCTGCTTTTGGTCCTGGATAATTGAGGAGGAGCTTGTAGATTTAGTAAAACATATATGATGTCAGCATACCATGGTGATACAATAAATACCTCGCTGATTGGTGGAGTTGCCATCTCCTCTCCATTATCCATTGCTGCAATAAAATTTATTTCTAAGGCCTGACAGTTCGATTTAGCCATGAGCTTGGCTAAACCTTGGCCTTTGATTAACTTTGTTGGTTTGATTTCTAGGTCATATTCTAATATAGTAGCGATCCATTTCCCTCTCTTTCCATCTGGACAATCCTGAGTTAGGATATCCTTTACTACTGAATTAGGGACATAGGCTATTATATGAGAATATAAAATGTAAACTCTGAAATCTTTGATAGCTTTGACCAAAGAAAAGGCTTGCTTTTCCATTATGTTTTATTTTAAGGGGGCATCTCTTAGGGATTTGCTAAAAAAGGCAATAGGTTGTTCATAACCTTGATCATTTTTCTACAATAGAACTGCAGCAATTGTATGTTTTGAAGTAAAGGAAAATAAAATGAAATCTCTGTCAAATTTTGGACTAATCAAAATTGGTGTTTTAGTTAAGGCTAGCTTAATGTCTTCAAAGGATTTCCTAGCCTCAACGGTCCACTTTGTGGTCAAATCTTTTTTCAACATATTGTTCAATGATTGAATTAATTCTGCTAGGTTAGAAATAAATCTCCTAAGAAAGTTAATTTTCCCTAAAAAGGCTTGTAGTTCCCTAATTCTCCTAGGATGTTGTATCTGTAAGATGGCTTCTATTCTTGTAGGATCTATTCGGATACCATCTTTTGAGATTATATGGCCTAATAACTTTCCCTCTTCTAACCCAAATAAATATTTCTTGGGATTTAATGAGATTCCATACTTCCTGCATTTGATGAAAATCTGCCTTAGATGATCTAAGTGTTGATTATCAGATTTTGAGAATACAATGATGTCATCTAAATATATTACTAGGAAGTCATGAATTTCCTTGGCAAAAGTTATGTCCATGGCTCTTTGGAAAGTGGCCCCTGCATTCATCAATCCAAAAGGCATCTTCACATACATGAATGTGCCCCAAGGAGTAGTAAATGCAGTTTTGGCCTGGTCATTCAGGTGAACTAAAATCTGGTTGTAACCAGAAAACCCATCCAATAATGAGATTCTAGTTGTCTCAACTACCCTTTGTAAGATATGATCCATTTTAGGGAGAGGGTAATTGTATTTGAGTGAAACTTTATTAAGATTTCTAAGATCAACGCAACGTTTGATCTCACTAGTTTTCTTTGAGTGAAACTTTATTAAGATTTCTAAGATCAACACAACGTTTAATCTCACTAAATTTGAAACGCAATCAAAAAATCTGATTGGTGCTATTACCTTGGCCTCATACATCCTTTGGATTTCCTTTTTAATAGAGGGTAATAGGATGTGATTAATCCTCCTAAGCTTTTTTCTGAAAGGTTTTTTGGTTTTCTTTTATGGGGATGGTGTGTTGTATGATGCTAGTGTCATAGGACTTGAGGTCCTCATAACTCCAAGCAAAGACATATTGGAATTCCTTTAATAGTTCAAGGTATTTCACTTTTTCGGTAGAAGGTACTGACTTCAAAAGTTTGATTAATTTTGGATTTTCCTTGGTGCCTATGTTACACTCCTCTATATCAAATTTTAAGGGTTCCATCTTTGGTTTTCTAGGGACACCATTTGAATCAAACAAGTCTTCCAAAGGGGTTAATCCTTTCGGCAAAATGTTGTCTTTGAGATTAATGACTTCAAAGTCTTCGTCAATTGTTTCATTAATCTCAACTTGCTTTAGGTTTTGTACATCCGATTTTGCAAATTTAATGGGATGGAATCTATCTATCTTTTCATCTTATATTTCATTAATTTTTATTTCATCTTTAAAATCAGTATCTAATGTTATGTTAGTATCTATATTAAGATTTACAAATTCTTCCTCTAAGGTTAAAAAATTGTTTATATGTTTGTCATTAGCAAATACTTGCCAATTTTTCAAGTTATCTAGGATAGTAGGTATGTGCCTAACCTCAATAGTGTACTAATGATTAGGTTGAAATGGTAACTTAGAGGTGCTGGCAAACATTGCTAAACTATGAGCCTGCATGTTATGCTTCCTTGGGATGACTATAAGCTTAGTTTCTAGGAAAGTATTCATTATTTCTACAATTGTCTCTCTATAAAAACTTAATCTAGGATCTCTGTTCATATATACAACCTTGATTTGTTTTATAACTAACTCAGAGTCTCCCATAATAGAAACTCTTTTGGCTCAATTCCTAACTACTTTGAGACCTAAAATGAGGGCTTCATACTCAGCCATGTTGTTAGTGCATTTAAAATTCAGTTTGTAAGCATGGGCTTCTGAGTGATCATTCTCCATATTGTATATCCACACTCCTGCTCCTGCTCCTAACTTATTCACTGATCCATCAAATTCAAGGTGCCATAATATCTCATGTTCATAATTTTCACTGTCAGGGGGAAGAAAATTTTCATTGTCTGTTGCATTTTGATTATCTTGTTTATTGGAAATTTCTTGAGTTTGAACAGTTTCTTTTTTAGTTGTAACTGTAATTTCTTTTGGTTCTAAAATAATACTATTTAAAGTGGTTTGTTGTGTTTGTTCAACATTATACAAAATAAAAGAATCAATGTTTGAATGCATGGAGTAGATAGGAAATTTTTGAGGCCTATCCTAGCTACTCACCACATATTTCATTAGGGTCTCTCTGTACAACTTTTTAGGTTGTCCGAAAACAGATATTGTGGCATATGACATATCAAGTTGTAAAGACCCTTGGAGTTTAGCTCCCCACAATCTAGACAATAGCATGCCATATTTAGGTGGGATGTTAGCGACTACTATATCCATGGGAATGCTTTTAGCAGGATATTGTACTAAGGTAACACACAAGTCTTTGATTAACCCTAGACACTTTACTTGACTTGAGTCAAATGAAAATAAGACTCTGGGGAACTGGTAATTAGGCAAATTGGACTCCCATTGTCCAATTTCATCAGCCTGGTTCAAGTATCTATTCCTACTTTGGCAGTGCACTTTGAGTGGGGATTCATGGACAGAGGTGTCCTTTATTTAGAAATCCCTATCAGTTAGGGGGAGGTGGTCTAGATCTAAGTGGGGTGTAGAGATGGGTCTCACATCCATGGCAATTGGGGCAACCATTCTTAGTTCTTGTGGATTTCGGAATGGGGGAGGTAATTTGCAGTGTTTTTAGGGCAATGGTGGTTTAGCAAAGAGTCACTTAAGTCCTTGAGCTTATTTAATTAATTTTTATCCTAACTAAGAAAAATCAGTAATTGGTTTCTTTGAATTTGACAGGGTAGTGGGTGAATTGCGGCTTAAATACCTGGAAATGGGACGAAATGATTCTGAACAGGGTGGTTGGTGACTGCAAATGGTCGAAAGGGCTCTGTGTAAGCTAGAAAGCTAACTGGATGCTTTGCAGCATCTTTGGAGTGAAATTGGAAGTGAGTTGATGACTTCAAATGTTTGTAGATGGCGTGCATGTGCGTAGAGGTTTACTGTTGAAATTTCAAAAAAAAACAAATGGTTTGGGGCTTTTGGGTTTTTATGCACGAAAAGTCAATTTTGGCAGGTATGGAGTGAATAGCGGACATTTTGTCGTGTAGCGGGTGGGCGGTAAATGGTTTCCATTGCACCACTCTTGGGTGTTTGGTGGTATTGGGGAGAGGCCGCTCGATTCCATGCATCGGTGGACACGTAGCATCGGGGGTTGGTGGAAAAACCGCTTTTTCGGGTGGGTATAGTTCTATGGATGGGTTGGCCTGATATGGATAAGGGTCGTCATATGTGGGGGGAAGTGATCGCACGCTGATTGGGCGACGAAACTGCACAAAGGGTAGTGGGGGGCCTGGCGGGTGCTTAAGTGAAGTAATATCGAGGTTAATGATGGGTTAAGGCAGGATTAATAACTAAGGGTGGGATTTTAATATTTTTTGAGGGATAAGGGGTAACACTATAGTTTATAACTAAATTAATGGATGGGGTTATTTTATATATGGGAGCTATATATATAGGGGGAAATGGGCTTTTCATCAAGAATTAATATAATAAAATTAATAATTAATATGAATGGGCGAAAAATGGATAACGCACTAAGAAAATGCTTTTTTGCGATTTAAATGCTTCTCACATATTAACATTTATACTTAGGGTAATGTGTGCTTTTGTGGGGTTTTTGGGAAAAAAAAGGGGTTTTGCATGGGGCTGATGACTTTCCCTAGGCAAATAGTGTTTTAACCTTAGGAAAAGGGGTTTTATTAGGAAAATGAGGGGGAATGGAGGGAGATGAATTTTTATGAAGGGAATTTAGTACTTGATAGCCATAAATCATTGAGCTGAGGGTCTGGTCCCCTCCAAAAGTTAGAGAAATGCTTTGAGCCTCTTTGACTTAAAGGTTTTAATTACTTTGAGCTTATTTATGGGAAATTAGTAAAGTAAAGGGGTGAAATGAATGGAGAAAGTTAATTAATTGACTTTTTAAACCTTATGCATGCTTAATTACCCATTCACATTTGAAACACATGTTGAAATATGATAAATGTGCTTTTGTCTAATCAGTCATCATGCTTCTGCAACCTTTTTTCTACTTACTCATCTACTCATCCTACCATTTTTACTTCTATTTATTAGGGTGCATTTGAGCTAGCAAACCCTTATCAAAAATTTTCTTTCTTTTTACAATAGTAAGCAAACTAAATCTAACCTTATTCCATCCAAGGGCTCAGATAAAACTGATGAGCTCCTTTTATTTTACTCTACCTAATCAAATGATTTGCCAAGATTAAACAATTTGGTCAGATTTTATTTTATAACTATCAACATGAAATTTAGCATGGCATAATCAAGATTAAATAGTTTGATTACCATGGATTGTGGCACGAATAACAAACTGCACACAATCATTATTATGCATAAAAGTAAATAGTAGTGGCATTTTAGCTTGCTCACTTTCATGGTCTTTTTCCTTTTCTTGGGGTTCATATTTTTCACTTTTTTAGACCTTTTATTATTCTTTTTGTCCTTTGATTATTCTTTTAGGACATACCCTATTTACATTTTTTAATTTTTCAATATGGAAAACATTTACAAAAATCAAAGGTATGTACATATTACAAGTTTTAATCTCAGTCATTCAAAAATTATGACTCCTATTGGTATAGGAACCTAACAATACCCAAGAAGGTTATAAGGAAATTTACATTCCACTAATAAATAGGAAGTATCCTACCCAATTCAATTTACAAACATAAACCATATTTGGGCTCAAGTTTAATATTATTACAAACCTATGGTTATCACGTTCAAACTGATCCAATTTTTAGGCATAATCCACATAGCTATCCATCATATAAACATTATAAAGGCCCAAATCTAACATAGTTAAGTATCCAATGCTCATTCCACATAGAGTGGTGTGACTTAGTGTGTGTTGCACCAACACATGTGGTTTAATATGTTTTTTTTTGCACAAAAGCATTAGCACAACACAATAACAACAAGGCACACATTTATCAGAGTTTCACCATTCCAATCATAACAAACCATTGGTCATTCCTACAGTGATTACAACACCAATTTATCGATTCTACATGAACTTAATAACTAGGAATGCATTTTCAAACACTTATCTAAAAACAATTTTGTAAATGGAAATTGTGATTGGGACCACAACCCTTGACTTGATCGTAAACAGTTGCATCCAAGCTTGACATGCAGTTTTCACCCCTGAGCTTGATTCCAAAGCTTGAGATGGGTTGCTTTTGAGCTTTTTTAGTCAACCAACATTGTTGAAACATGATGCCACAAGGTCCTCATAGCCTTCATCCACTCACTAAGCTCCTTTTAAACCATATCATTCTATCAAAAACACAACCATGTCAACAATTTACTATGGAGAGATCTCCAACTCACTTTAAGGAGATGAGAGCCACTATCGAGAAGGTTTAGTAGTGGTCAAGCTACCCATGGGTGAGAAACCAATTTTCTAAGTGGTTCCACAGTGAGTCATGCACTATAGTTTTAGCCCTAAGTCCTGGTGGTTCAACAACCCTCACAAGAACCTATGAGATTCTCCTAGTTTTCTAGGTGGTTCCATAGTGAGTCAAGTACCATAGTTTCAGCCCCAAGGAACTCCTGGTGGTTCAATATCCCTCACAAGCACCTATGAGATTATCCCAATTTAGCAGATGGTTCGATAATGATTCAAGCACCAGAGTTTCAACCCCAAGGAACTACTAGTGGTTCAACCCAAAGGCACTATTTGTCTCTCGAGGTGCATACTCCACCCAAGTGTTCACTGAGTATGACCTTCTTTGGAATATTCTTGTCTTGGATAGCTATTTCTCAAATAATATTGGTCCACAACTACTCTTATCTTGGATGCCCTACCTCATTCAAAAATAGTATCAAATGCTAGATGGTTACCCAATCCTTCATTATGTATTCCCAAGTGAAGACAAGAATGATGTGTCGATCTCTCCCTCTCAACTAGGGAGGATATTTCAACCAAGCCAAGATTGTCTCTCAAGTACACAAGCTTCTTGTTAGGAATAGATTTCATTAATATGTCAGTTACCTGTTCATCAATGGAGATATACTGTAGCTGCAACACACCATTTTGTACTAGCTCCCGAATATAGTCATACTTGTTATTTATATGCTTTGTCTTTCCATGAAATATTGGGTCTTCATAAAATCGTATACAACTGGTGTTGTCACAATGTATCATTGTAGGGTCCATCGGTCTTTTGAATAGGTCAGATAGAAGCTTCCTCAGCCAGACCGCTTCTCTGCTTACTTCACAGGCTGCAACATACTCACCCTCAACACTACTCAAAGAAACTATGTCTTGCTTTAAGCTCATCCATGAGATCATGGAGGATCTCAAACTGAATCATCCTCCCATAGTACTTCTTCTATCCTACTCTCTTCCTCCCCAGTCATAATATGTATATCTAGTGAGGTGGACATCATTCCTCCAATCATATTTCAGGAAGTAGTGGATAGTTCCTCAGAGATATCTCAGTATATGTTTTGTTGCTATCCAATGATCATTATTTGGCTCCACTTGGAATTGATTGAGAATGTTTACTGCAAAACATATGTCTGTTCAACTATTCACCAAGTACATCAGTGAGCCAACCAATTTTCTATACTTGGAAGGATCCACAGGGCTCAATTCAAAACTCTTTAGTCTCTTCAAGTTTGTGATCATCAGAGTGGTCAGAGGTTTGCAATCCATCATGTCAAACATGTTCAGCATCCTCCAGTAGTGCTTCTTCCATCCTGATCTCTTCCTTCGCAGTCAAAATATGTATATCCAATGAGGTGGACATCATTCCTCCAATCATATTTCAGGAAGTAATGGATAGTTCCTTAGAGATATCTCAGTATATGTTTTGTTGCTATCCAATGATCATTATTTGGCTCCACTTGGAATTTATTGAGAATGTTTACCGCAAAACATATGCTTGTTGAACTATTCACCAAGCACATCAGTGAGCCAATCAATTTTCTATACTTGGAAGTATCCACAAGGCTCAATTCAAAACTCTTTAGTCTCTTCAAGTTTGTGATCATCAGAGTGGTCATAGGTTTGTAGTCCATCATGTTAAACTTGTTCAACATCTTGATCACATACTTTCCTTGACCCAGATAAATTTCATCAGGTCCTTGACATGCTTTAGTCCCAAATAGTAATGCATCAGCTCTAGATCCTTCATGTGAAATTGTGTTGCTAGTTGCTTCTTACATTCTTCAATTCGACCTTCTACACATGTCAAGAGAAGATCATCTACATATAGAAGAATGATTACATGTTCTCCATCTACAACCTTGATATACAGGTTCAGATCAACATAACTTTTTGTGAAGCCTATTCTTTGTAGGTATGCATCCATTCTAGCATACCATGCCCTTGGTGCTTGCTTGAAGCCATATAATGTTTTCTTCAATTTGAAAACATATGTCGTCCTATTTTTAACTTCAAATCCAAAGGGTTTATTTATATAGACTTCCTCATCTATTGTGCCATTTAGAAATGCAGTCTTGGCATCCATTTGGTGGATGTTCCATCCCATCAATGCTGCCAGAGAGACCAATGGACGAATCATTGTATACCTTGTTGTTGAAGAAAATGTCTCTTCGTAGTCGATGCCTTCTTTTTGAGAGAATCCTTGGCCACAAATATTTCCTTATACTTATCTATACTTCCATCTATTTCATGTTTGATCTTATAGATACACTTGGAAGTTACCACAAATTTGTCTTCAAGCCTAGGTACGATCTCCTGAACTCCATTCTTCATTATAAATTGATATTCTTCATTCATGGCATCCTTCGATTCCTGACGATTGAAAACCTATTCAAAGGTGGATGACACTGCTTCTGTTCGTTTTGTCATGTATGTAGCTTACCTAGAATATCTCTTGGGTTTCTTTCTTTCTCTAAAGGAACCTTTCAATTCCCCATGAACTTCTACATCAAGTAGTGTAGATTTCAATTAGTTAGGTCTCTTTCTTGATTTAGGGAGGACCACAGGTTGAATTGGTTCATTGGGAACCTCATCTTCATAATGAGATTCTTCTTCTTCCTTGTTGACTTCTTCTTCAAATACTGGAAGTTCTTCGTCATCAGAGTCCATGGGAAGTTCCTTATATTTCTTAAATGCAATACTCTTTTCAAATATGACATCTTGACTTACTTATATATGGTGTCCTTCCTTTATGTAGATTCTATAAGCCTTAGAGGAGGGGTTGTAGCCAATATATATGAATATATATGGGGCACCCAAAGATACAAAGGTGTTCTACAGTTGGTTTCTTCCTAGTGAATACTTCTTCGGGAGTCCTATTGTCCAGTGATTTGTGGGGACTTTGATTTTGAATATATACTGTTGTCTTCATGGCTTAACCCCACAGAAATTTTGGTAGATCTTAATCATGTAACACTGATTTTACACTTTCTTCAATGGATCAATTCTTTCATTCTATAACTCCAATTTGTTCTGGATTGTATGGGACTATCAACCCCCTATTAATCCTATATTTCTTACAGAAGGTTGTAATTTCCTTGGATGTATACTCTACTCCATTATCAGATCTTAGTATCTTGATTCTTCTTTATGTAAGGTTTTCTACTTCAGATTTGAATTCTTGAAATTTTGTAAATACTTTGTCCTTGATTTTCATTAAGTAAACCCAAGTCTTTCTTGAATGATCATATATAAATGTGACATAATATTGATGAACTCCAAGTGATTTAGGAGTCATAGGGCCACATACATCAGAGTGAATGAGATTCAAAATTTCTTTTGACTGTGAAGCACTGCTTCCAAATGGTCTCTTGGTATTCAGACCCAATGCACATCCCTTACATACTCCTTCGTGATATTTTAATTCAGGGATCCCATCTACTATGGAGCTTAGAGTTGGAAATATTTTTAAATGAAGATGACCAAATATTCAACATAGTTCACATGGGTTGATTTTAACGTGAACTAAAGCTTGTGCTAGAGGAGCTGTTAACCTATAGAGTCGTCATTCTCAGATAACAATTACTATAGCATTCTCTATGCTTTATTTTTTACTGCATACTAAAACCTTTCCATCATTGAAAGCTACTCTATCACCCTTATCTTCTAGACTTGAAATGGAAAGTAATTTATTATGAAAACCTGGAACAAATAGGATGTTGTTGAGGTGAATGTTGCTTCCATTTTCCAGCTTTATGGAGGTTGATCCAATTCCTCTTGCAGGATAGCTCTTATTTTCTCCAAGTTCCATTGAGTAAGAATATTTTCCCTTTTATAATATCTTCAATTGATTATGATGACCACTCATGTGCCTAGATGCACCACTATCAACTACCCGAATGCTCTCATCTTGGAATGTGCCAGTGAGTGCCAAGGAGAGACCTTCATCTTTTGCCTTGATTGCTTCTTCCTTTTTGTGAATAGTAGATTCCATGCTTCCTTGATGCTTTTCTTGATATAGCTTGCTACCTTTGAACATGTTTTTATGAGCTTCTTCAATGTAGTGGAGATCTTCATAATTCCCTTAGCCAACCTTAGCTCTGATAACATGCTGAGAAGTAAAAGGGAAATGATTATAGATATTTCTATTTACTTGATAACTGCTTGTGATGTACTTTTACTTATTAGCTTTGTTACTTATTATTATATGTTTGAATCATCAAACAACTAACAAAACAATAAGAACAAGAACACAAAATATAGGTTGCAAGCCAGGGCCAAAACCTCTCCACTTGAGAGGAAACCCCGTGAATCTCTTCTCTTCCTTATAGATTCTTCAATTAATGAATTCTAAGACCTTAAGACTGAATTTAGAATTCTCCAAGATCAATACCAATCGCTCTGGATGATGTGCTAACCTTGATACTATCAAACCTAGTCAAATCTCTTCCAGTAGCACTTCTTCGACCTTTCGCTGTAGAAATTTCAACCTCCACTGCCGATCTCAAATTTTTCCCACCCAACAGTTATTGTTGCCACATGCTTGACTTTCCCTCACATCAGGGGCATGAGGATTACCCTTGGTGACCTTCACTTGACCTACTTGTCTCCTTTTCTCCAAGATCGAACTTGAAGATAGAAACCCTAGGCCTTGTTGTAGGAACCCTAGTTCTCCTTAGCACGTGTGAGAGAAAATTATCCCAAACAAAAATCTACTTCATCCTCCTTCTCCTTCGCTGCCTTCTTCTTCCTCTTCCTTCGCTAGAATGAGTGGTGAGCGAATTCTTGAAGCAGGACGAGTTCTCTTCTATTTATAGGCTCTTCAAGGGTGGATGTGGCTCTTCCTTTAGGCTGACTTACCAACTGCCAGGTTGACTTGGTCTTGGAGGGTATTCCGACACTTTTAAAGACAATTTTTTTTCTTTACAAGTTATAATGTCCCTGATGGGGTCTTTAACTTATTACATTGACTCTTTTGACTTCTTGACCCAAGAAAAACCCTAGAAGCACTCAATGGGTGGTTGACCTATAAAATAAAAGACCTTGAGCATGAAACCCATGCTCCAATAATAATAATTTTATTTTCCATTTTACAATTTACAGGAATCAAAGGTACATTTCATACTTATGAAGACCGAACCTAGTTACACATTTTTAAACAGATTCTCCTAGGGTAACTGGGATTTTCCTTGGAGAAATTCATCCTAAAGTTGCCCAAATTTCAAAAATGATGTCATCTTCAATAGAGGTAAGGCTTAACACCAACACTTAGCTTCTGGATGTAAGAAGAAAATAGGTGGAAGGAAGAATTTATGTACCTGCTATAGGTTGAACGAGACACAACCTTGTGCAACAAGGTAGGAAGTGCACAAAGTAGAGACATGAGGGTGGAGGAGAGGAACTTTGAGGGTGTCCTTAGGGTGAGAGAAGGATAAAGCTCCCAAGAAAGAGCCTCATCCATTATCACAATTTGAGTCTCGACTGGTTGGCAAGTGGGCTGACGGACATAATGATGAGGAGAAGAGACTGGGGCAAGTGGAGGTAACCACTCTGTCAGTGACAACTAGTACAAGTAGAGTTTGAGCTAGGCGGGAAGATGAGTTTTTCAGGTGGGATCAAGAGAGAATTGGATCTCCTAGTACAAAATTCAGGTAGAGTAAGCGACTGTAGAGATACACAGGGTACATGGAATTTACGACTAAGGTGATATAGACTTGAATCATAGGAGCATGGTTAGCAGGAAGCAGGGAAGTCTTCTAGTTCAAAAGGAGAAGTTGCAGTAGCGAATAATGTGGTGGTGTTGAAGATAGATCCAAGTGGACGAGGTTCTTCCAAAAGAACCTTGCTCGCTAAGAGGGAGTGCTGAAAATGTAGCGAACAAGGTATTTTGGCTTGTGCCTTAGCCAATGAAATCCTCGAATTGTCCTCATGATTTAGAGTTAAGTTAGGATGAGTTATTTCTAATTTACTGGAATAATCATCAAGTTAGCATGTGTAGATTTGGAGCTTCAGTTAAGTGGAGTCTTCATTAGTTTGACTACAGAACAAGGTGGTAGTTACAAGTTGAGTTAGAACAAGTTAGTCTTCAGCCTTGATTGAAGGGAAAACAAGTTAATACTCCAAGTGTTTATTGGGGAGAGAATTAGTTGGACTCTTAGTTAACTCGTCGACCAAAAATCATGTTGTAAAATTAAATTGAGGCTTCCTTGCATGATCTTACTGGGTCTATAAAGAGGAGGACAAAGGCATATGAAATCAGAGTTGTGTTCAAAAGGTTTGTGAGATAGGACAATTTAGAAGATTTGGAGGATCATCTTTGATTGTGGAGAGTGAAGAGAGCTTGTGCCCTAAGGAATAGGAGATCACAAATGCACAAGTATTTAGGAGATTGTGTGCAAATATTTTGTCATAAGGAGTAGGAAGTCACAAGTGCGCAAGATAATGGGAGGAATTGTGCTACATCATAAATGTCAAATATGTGCAAGGAAATAGGGGCATATTTGCGCTAGAATTTAAGGGCGTCATGTGTGCTAGGAAATAGGGGCATAATGCATAAGTGTTTAGGAGGCTTCTAGTGGGAAAATATCAAGAGGGAAGCATGGTTTGCAGAGAAAATCAAGGAGGCAACGTAGGAAAAATTGTGTTCTAGAGGGCCGAGATCAAGCAATGATCAAGGAAAGCGAAGATCAATTTTATTAGCTGATATTTGTGAGAAGAAGAAAACTGATTTCTCGGGAGACAGACTGGTTTGTAATAGATCCAATTTCTCAAGAAAAATCAATAAAATACAACAACAAAGAAGTAAGTTTTCCCTGTTGGGTTTCCTGAGTAAACAAGCATGTCAATTTGAGTGATGTATTTTTTACCTCTGGTGTTTTTATGCCACTGCTTATGAATTGTTAAGAAACTATGAATCTTGGTGAAAATAAAATAGCTTTCAATTTTCAGTTATTCATCTAAGTAGTTGCATATTTTGATGGAAAGTTAGCACAAAGCTCGAAGGATCCTCTCGCTCTTCCTCTTGATCTACAGGCTATGTCCTTGTTGATGGTCCCTGCTTAAGCATAGAACCCTATCACTCTTGATCCTCTACCCCTGATGGATCTATATCAAGATACCTATATAAGGTCCTACCCTCATTATAACTCTCTTTATCCCTTTAATGTAGACCCTGTAGGCCTGTGAAACCTCATCGTAGCTCACAAAAATGCTCTTCACCGATGAGCACTTCAACTTAGTCTTTTGCTCTATAGGAATGTGGATATAAACTGGACTGTCCAAGATGTGCAAATGACTCACATCCAATATATCTCTTTAAAATATCTCCTTAGGATTCTTGTCCTCTAATACATTGTGAGGCCTTCTACTCTGCAAATAAATAGTTGTATTGCATGCCTTTTCCCACAAAAACATAGGAAAGTCTTAATCATATATCATTGCCTTCACTACTTCTTCCTTTCCGCAACCCCATTTGTTAAGGGTTGTAAGGCATTATGAGTTCCTTCTTTATCCCTACCAATCTACAGAAGTATTGAAACTCATTGGAGGTATGCTCACCCCCATTATCATATCTCAATCCCTTAGCTTCTTTCTAGTCTAGTTCTCCACAAGAGATTTGAACTCTTGAAATTGGCTAAATACCTCAACCTTGGTGTCCAGGAAGTAGATCCAAGTCTTCCTGAAATAGTCATATATGAATGTCTCAAAGTAACTAGATGTTGTGATTGGTTCTATTGACATAGGGTCACATATATTTGAATGTACCAAGTCTAACACTTCCTAGGCCTAAGTCTCACTGTGAGGAAACAATGCCTTGGCATGGTTTCCAAGTGCACATCCTTTGCATAATCCCTCTTGCTCCAACTTAATCTTCAGAAAACATATAACCATCCTCCATAACATAGGATGGACCCTGTAGTGTAGGTGTCTCATCCTTCTATGCCAAATCTCACTCTACTAAGCATAGATCCCTCTTAACTAAGGATCTACCAAGCATCGAGAGGGATCAAATACCCCAAGATGTAAGCTTATTTTTGAATGCAAAACTTGGGGAGAGGTTTGCACCCCAAGAGATTTGATTCCTCTCATCACTTGGTAAATCCTTAGTTAAGATGTATCTATACTAGTTCTTAATAATATTATTTATATTATATAAATTTAACATCTCTATATATATAAGTATTTTAATTTTTTATTTTATTAAAACCTTGATTTAATCTCTATGAAATATCCATAAAATATTTTTAGTACTAGTGAGGATAGAAGGTTTAGATACATCTCAAAAGTAATTATAACCTTTTTGCTTTTAAATTTAATTAAAAAAATATGTAAAATAAAATTAAAATAAACTATTATAAAATATTTTGATTGTGAAATGAGTTATGGTTTTTAGGCATGTGGTATTGACAAGTCATGGTATTGGCCCATGGTATTGTAACAAAACCTATTTGCAGTTAATAATATATATGCTAAAGTGGGGGTGAATATCTATGGTTAAAAATCTTGTTATATCATAAGTTTATTGTATGTATAAGATTTTATGTGTTTATTAACTAAATTTAAATATTGTTACAAAATTATTATTTTAATTATGGTAAAATGGAGCTTAATTTATAGCTACTGTAATGCCCCATAATTAAAATATACAAAATTAAATAAATCAACCATGTTATTATTAACATAAATCTTCATCTGATTAGCATATAATTTTTAAAAGAAGACATTAGCATAGAAGACATACCTATAGAGTGGGACTTAAATAGATCCTACTAGTGATTCAGGGTTGTAACACTATTTGGATCTTACTAACCGCAACAAGCTTTTGGGGATGACTCTCCACCCAATCTTAGACAAGCTACAACCAATATCTCTTGCAGTTTTCACCCCTGAGTTCTCAATCAACTTAATACTGTCAATGCCCTTTGTCTTGCAATGTCCCCTTCCTCAAAGAATGAGTGAACGAATGAATGTTTCTCACCTACCTTAGAACCAACTATTCTAAAAATGACGACAATATTGGAAAGGGGTCTGAATGTGCACAATATATGTATCATCATGCCCACTTTTATTTTTATTTTCTTCTTATTATTATATTTTTCTTCGTTATTTGATATTTTCTTTCTTGAATAAGATTGATTCTATTAAAGATACAAAAATAGTGTTACAAGGAGGCTCTGACCTCTGCAGAAACTGTAACAGAGTAATAACTAGGCATTAGCCATCAGTGATGGAAAATTTAGACTTCCCAGTCGAGGAAACCAGTCTCAAAAGGGTTTGAGCTGCCCATTCAGGGGAAACCAACTTATATAAAAACAAAAACCAGGTTTGAGAGTTTTCTAGCATAACAAAAAATAACCAAACAAAACCAAACGCCACGTGGCAACCATCACAAAAGACAATCATTAGAAAACCTTGATGACACAAAACCTAGAGAAGGAAGAAGAGTCGGCTAGGTGTCAGTAGGGAGTGGTGTCTCATCCACAATGCGACACCTGTAAGCAGATGGGTCATCATCAGGCGATGTCTCCTCCATGATTGGACACCCGTAATTACATGGATCATCGCCAGTATGCTACTAGCCATTGGTCATGGCTTCCCATTTCCTTGTACCATCTGGAATGCTTGTGCCTACTATCTCCTTCCCATGTCCTCCTAGGTTCATTGCTTCCTGGTTGGGGCGAGCAACTTCCAGTCTGTTTCAAACCTCCTCCTACGTGCTACTCCTGTTGCTGTCACCATTCCTGTTCCTAATGTTAATGGCCTGGACAATATTGCATTGAAGCTCCTCCCTGAAGGCAATCGAGACTATGGAAATGATACAGGGGTGGTTCAGGGTGCATCTAAATTGGAATTGAGTTGAATGTGATGGGTTCAACAATGGATTCAAGCTGGTTTGAGGGTACTGGGTGTCTATTGTATGTTGTTGTCTAGCTCTCTGGCCTTGTCCTCTTCCCCTTCCACTACGAGTGTTAGGATAATGATCCCTGCTTGGAGCCGCAAACGTAGGCGAGAAGGGGTTAGCTTGAGCCAAATTAGGCGGGGAAAGCGAGGGCGAGTGTATTTCTTGCGCACGACTACTTCCTCTGCAGCTGCGCATTCTGTGCTTGAGGCGGGGCATGTTGACAGGGTGGATATCAGGACTTTGGGTACAGGGAGGAGTAGGAAATGGGGTGGAGCGGCTATGGAAGGTAGGGGAGTGGGGAATAAGAGTGCCAGAGGCAGAATTGAGACCAGAGACAATAAATTGGTAATGGAAGAGCGAGTTATGGGAGAAATGAGAACCCTCAAGGAACTCAATGCAGCAAAGAAGCTGATAGCGTCTCCCTGAAGCTATTTTGTAGCTCTGTTGTGTCGCTGCGAGAAGGCAATTGCAGGTGAGAGGAGGCAAAGCAGGGGGATGACGCTGGTTAATCTCCATATTGAGGTCCAAAACTCGAAGTAGGTGGCCTCAACTCTCTCCCTGCATTAATGAATTTTGGTAATCATGTTTCTTGAGATCACGCTTCATTAAATGACCATAAGTGTTGGCAGTGGGCTTTGCGTTGGCAGTGCGAGAGGTCATGTGTCTGTAGCACTTGCCTGCCCAGAGTATCGTCGCCATGCAAGTGGCATTAATCACCAGCATCCGGGGTCGTTATTTGATATTTTATTTATTATTATATTTTTCATTGTTTTCTATTTTATTTTTTGTCATATTTTTTTCGTTGTTTGTTATTTATTTATTTATATATTATTGTTTCATATATCATTATTATTATTATTACAACGGGGTATTACATACTCCCCCTCTTTAAGGAACTTCATGTCGAAGTTAATATATTCATTTATTATTTTATTTATTCTTTTATTGATTACCCCATGTGTGCCCTACACCCTCTTCTGAACTAGTATATCAGCAAGCATCAAATGTTACATCATATCACTAGGGAAAACAAAGGAATCTCAAGCTTCTTTCCCAACTTTTGAAACCAAGCAATATAGCCTTCTCGGCCTATATCATAGCTGCAAGACTCACCCTAGGGCTTAGACCTGATTTTCCCCAAGGAAGACATCTAAAACAGTACTTAATGATGTCAATAATCTTGCAAGGTTGGACCAACTCCCTCTACAACCAAGGTACATAGCTCCATGTATCGAAGTCCTTACACCACTTATGGACTTGAACATCCCAATCCAATTCCAGGCACTCAACCTCCTCAAGATGGTCTCATAGCTCCTTAAGAGTTATCCATCAAGAGTTACACAAGACAAAATAAACATTGGCATATGTAGTGTTGATTGAGTTTGTCCCTAGCGTATATGTTGTTACACATTCTCCTTCATAGGTATGGGCTCCCACGAGATTATCAAATAAACTATCCCTCTTGGCCCATTTGTAGAATTCATGTCAGTCACCACATCTCAACATGCAACCACTGCATTAGTTATAACTCATAATATCATAGAAAATAATCCACATGCAAACTTTTGCATGTCATCATGATAATATAACATCATTGTTATCACAATATTTTGAATAGTTGAAGATTGTTATCACATGTTTCAAGTTATGAAAGAAATCATAAGTTATAATTTATCTACATATTTGTCATTAGAGGAAATTTTAGCCTAAAAGTGTCCATGAAAATTTCACATAATTTCCATATCATAATATGTAAACCAATCAAAATCCTTTAAATTTAAAAAGAGATACATGTAAATATTTTGGAGGGAAAATAAGATTTTTTTTTTTTTTTTTTTTTTTTTTTAATTGTGTTTTTGGCTTATCTCCTTATAGGTTTACTCAAATTTCAAGTGTAGACACTCGTTGGATGCGGAGCATCCAACGAGTACCCATCATGCATACTTTTGAGAACACCCATATTGATAAAAAAATGAAAATACATTAAAAAACCCACATGATAAAAATTTAAGATACATTAAAAAAACGTGTTTAACACGTTTTTTTAATGTATCTTCAATTTTTATCATGTTGGTCTTCTCAAAAGTATGCATGATGGGTACTTGGATGTGGAATTTAATTCCACATCCAACAAGTTTCGACACTTGAAATTTGAATAAACCTATAAGAAGATAAGCCAAAAATACAATTAAAAAAAATTAGTTTTCTTCTTTTCCCTCCAAAATTCATAACTCTTATTTTATTATTTTAATTATTATTTGATTATTTTTCCTTATGAGGCCACTTTTAGGCTGAAATTTCCTCTAATGATCAAAGATATATCATGTCATTACATATTAGATGAATGCACATGTCAATATAACTTCATATCATAACATATATGTGAAAATTGTATAGACCAATAATACACTATAGTCATCTTATCACGATTCATCATAAAAATCAATTTCATTTTCTTGTATAACTAGTGTCGTCTTTATTATCTATTACTTCAAATTTATTGGTCTCGTTTAATGTTCATAGTCATGCCTCACTATATGTACTATGCGTTGAGTTTTCACTAGTATCAAAATTATATGGATCATTACTATGACCTTCACCAATCATCTTAATCATCATTCATGTTATCTTCTACTTAGCCTATAAATTTTGTAAGAGAGCTTGCAATGACATAAGTTGGACATAGACTTTATTACATTTTCATAGTTCAACCATTATTTCAATGTTTCTCACTAGATGTACAATCGAAAATCACACAAATATACACCCTTGCAAGGTCAGACATTTGCATCAATTCCATAAAAATAAAATACTAACAACTAGGATACAACATAAGTGCATGACCACATTATTACAAGCAACCTATAAATAAATATAATGAAGATTACTAAAATAATCAACGAATTATATTTTAAATAATTTACTGTAGATAAACACAATGAAAAAAAGAAAAATTGATACATCTATATTCAATGGATGGAATCAAGTCATAATTTACACAACATTTAAAATATAACTAAATGAATGCACAAATATAAAGTTAAGTAATTTCCTTTTATATAATAAAAAATTAGTTACAATAATTAAATAAATGGCCAAAATCTAAAGTGATTTTATGTATAGCAAAATTTTAAATTGGCATAATCTAAATAACTTCATTATAACGAAATGCATTAATTTAAAACATATCTATAATATACTTGTACACAATTATTTATATATATTTTTAATACGGTTATAATTCCTTTATTTATTTTTCCCAAAAACACTAAAAGGCAAAATAAAACTTTTTGATATTACTTGTGTGAACTGATTTTTTTTAATCATATCTTATTTACCAAATAGTTAAATTTTGATAGTTTGGTTCTCACCAGTTGTAAATTTTTTGAAATCTTTCAATAATTGATGATTTGTTGTCTTGCATTGGACTTTTACAAGTGCATTGTCTTGGATGCCATCCAAAGGAGGACAAGTTGTTTTCTTCGTATTGTCCTCTCTAGATCTCATTCCAACCTGAAGCTTATGGTAAACTAATATCCCTAATATTCAACTATATTACTATATTTAGAACACAGATGTTGGTGTAAATGCCATATACATTTGTTGTTAACTAAAAAATCACCATTTTTTTTCTTTCTTAATTAATTATTTATGATATATATTCCCTTTTTTTGGGTCTTGGGTTGCCTCATATATGTTTTCAACCCTAGAGTTGGCCTTATATGCCTCATGGAGGTTTTCATCTAGGCCTTTTTATTTTTTATTTTTTTTCTTTTCAGAAGTTTGTTGACTGAGGGTTGTGAGCCTCCCAATCACCTTTAACTCCTTGCTAATTGAACTAATAAATTCTTCTCTTGACAAAAAGGTATTTTGTACAACTAACAACTTCAACCTATAACCATTACTAGCAAGGGAATACCTTCCTGATCAATTGCTCTGATTTGGATAGACCCATTCTCATGACATATTTACACTAGATAGGGGCCCAACCATCTTGTCATTAATTTTCCTTTGAAATCCTTGAATCTGGAATCACATAGCAAGGCCCAATCACCTTCTTGAAAAGTATTCTTCCTAATGTGTTTGACATTCCAAATCTTCCTTTGTAGCTGAATTACCTCAGTGCGCAAGAGAGATTGCAACCTGAATTCATCTAATCCATTGAGTTGCAGTAGCCTCTTTTGTTGTGCTGCATTGAGGTCCAAGTATAACTAAGTTTCCATCCTTAAGGTATTGTATTCAAATTCAATGGACAGTAGGGAATTTTTCCCATATACTAGTTCAAATGGGGTAAATCTAGTGGCTGTCTTCCAAGTTGTGTTGTAGGCCCAAGTGGCTTCTATAAGTCTATTTGCCTAATCCTTTCTATTGTCGCTAATAACCTTGGTCAAAATGTTCTCCAATGCTCTTTTTGTGACCGACACCCATTTTCTTAAGGGTGATAGGCAGTGGATATCCTATGCTTGATGTGGTGTTGCTTCACGAGGTCTTTGATCAAATTTGAGGTGAATTGTGTCCCTTGATCAGTAACCAACTCTCTTGGAAAACCAAACTTGTAGAAGATGTTCTCCCTTAGAAAGCCAACCACCTTCTGCTTAGTTGTTGCCTTAAATTCCTTTGTTTCAACCCATTTAGTTAGGTAATCGGTGCAGACAATGATATCCTTCTTTTGTCCTGATGGGGGATCAATGGGCCCGATGAAGTCCATGCCCCATTTCTCAAATGGCTCTAGTGTCACATGAGATTGTAAGGGAATTTCATCCTTAGGTGTGAGCTTATCAATCCTTTGGCACTTATCACACTTGGTTGTGTACCTTCTTTCAACTTTATGTAGAGTGGGTCAGTAGTAACCTGCTTGTAGAACTTTTAAGGTTGTTCTCTTAGCAGAAAAGTGGCCTCCACAAGGTCCATCATGGTATGCTCAGAGGATGTCAAATACCTCTTGTTCCCTCACACATATCCTCAAGATTTGATTTGGCTCCAACCTGAAAATATTTCCCCCAATCCAAGTGAATGGGGCACTTTTCCTAATAATCTTTATTTTCTCCTTGGAAGATAGATTAGGAGGGAACCTCCTAGAAACCAAGTATTTTCCTATATCAGTAAACTAGGGAGAGAGAACTGAGATGGAAAAGAGGTGTTCATCTGATATTTGATCATCGACTATTTCCTAATTTTATTTAGGAAAGGTTAGTCTTGAAAATAAATCCACAACCACATTCTCTTTCCATGGTTTGTCAATAATAGTCAAATCAAATTGCTACAATAATAACAACCATCTAATTATTCTATCATTAGCATCAAGTTTATTCACTAAATACTTAATCAATGTGGAAAAATGTTTGATATACAATGATGTAATGCCTAAACTTTTTCAAAGAGTGTACCACAACTAGGAGTTCATTTTCAGTGACTGTTTGATTTAGCTAAGATTTAGAAATGTTCTTATTGATGGAATAGATAACATAAGGCAATTTTTCTTCCACTTGTCTTAAGATTTCCCCTACAACTTTATCTAATGCATTTGCGTTTATATGGAAAGGTAATGTTGAGTTGGTACCTCTAAGGATGGGTGTAGTGGTCAGATTTTATTTTATCACTTCAAAGTCCTCTTGAAAGTTGTTTGTCCAACAGAAGTCTGAATATTTAGCCAGTAGTCCAAACAAGGGTGAAGCTAATTTACCGAAGTATTTAATGAAACTTCTATAATGCCCAACAAATCTAAGGGATCTCCTGACATCGCTTTGCTTTTGAGGGATAGGGACACTTTTGATTATGGAAATTTTGTTGGGTTCAACCTGTATCCATTCCTTGGATATGGAATGGCCAAGGATAGTCCCTGCACTCATAAAAAAATCACATTTCTCGGGACTCAATGAAAAATTCATCTCTTTGCATTTCTTTAATACTTTGCATAGATTAGAAAGAGTTTCGTAGAAGTCACATCCATGTATATCTCAACAGTGGCATGAACAAGGTTAGCAAAGATACTTAGAATTTCCCTTTGTAAGGTAGCAAGGGCATTACACAAACCAAATGGAAGGACCCTATAAGAAAAGGTATGCCAAGGAAATGTGAATGTGGTCTTATCCTAGTCCTCATGGATGATCCATATTTGGTTGTACACACTAAATCCATATAGGAAGGAGAAGAATATCTTCCCTGCAAGTTCATTTAGTACTTGGTCAATGAAGGGAAAAGGGAAGTGGTCCTTCATTGTAGGCTTATTAAGCTCTCGGTAATCAACACATATCCTCCACTTCCCATTTTTCTTTGGGACTATAAAAAGAGGGGACACCCACTCACTATTTGAAATGGGGTATATGAGCCCGACGTCTAGTATATTTTTTAATTCATTTTTCACAATGTCCTTAACAGCTGGGTTCATCCTTCTCTAGGGTTGGCACACAGGCTTGCATACCTCTTTGATGCATATATGATGAGTACATACTAAGGGATGCACATCATTCATCTCCTTATAGTCCCAAGAAAAACCATCTAGGTGTTGCCTCAGGACACTACTTAATTTTTCCTCCTGCTCAGTTGAGAGAGAGGGGCTAATCTCCACAACCTTGGCATGTTCTAGGCTAGAGTCAATAGAGCACAAATCATCCCAAGAATTACTTTTGAAATCCTTTATTAGTTCATTAACTGGCATGGAAATGGGAGGTTGGTTCTATAAGATATGGTCGATAATGTCATCTTCATCAAGCTGCTTTCCCCCTATAACAATTTCTAGTGTGCAGACTCAGTAGAGGGATACCTATTATAATTCTTCCTCTTCCTCATCTTCTAAACGCAAGGGAAAGTCATGCTTAATAGAAGGTTGAGCAAGAGAATACAACACAAGTTGTTTTGATAGATGCCCATTCTTGATGGTCATGTTCCCAACCCTGCAACTAATGTAGCCATCAACGGTAGCCAACCAAGGTCTTCCTAAGATGAGAGGATAGCCATTAAACTTAGTATTGGGTTGGAGGACAAGGAAATCAATGGGGTACTCTTAGGAGTCAATGGAGACCACTACAATCTCAATGGATATGTCTACAAGTTGTAATATTGTAGTGGTCTTCCCCAAGGCCCCTTGGAGGTTGATTCTGAGCATGGTTTCCCTGGTCATCACATTGATTACAGCCCCAAGGTCAATCAAGGTATTAAGGACCATAATGCCATCAATGTGCACATACACTACCGGGCTACCAGTATCCAAGTACTTTGGGGATATTACCCTCCCAAGAATCAGATCAAATAGTTGTCCAACAACATTGATAACGGGGGTATCTCTTTTTATTCTCCAAGGAATTTTGAAACATTATTCCTTGATAATCTTGTTGTAAATGGGGACATCTTTGATGGCCTAGAGAAGGGGTATTTTGACACACAAGTTATTAAATTCTCCCAGAATTTCAGCCTCTTTTGGGGTGTGTTGTTTAGGGTGGACCAGCCTTTCAGGGTAAGTAGGTGCATTGGCTTGAGGTGCACTCTCTTCCTTCTCTTCTTCAATCTCTCCAAGTGGAGATTATCTAGGAGAACCTTCTAGCCCAAAGGTTGATCTCTTGGATTTCCACAACATAAGCATGAAGGGATGTCTCCCCACTATAAACCTATTGTGTCTACTTATTTTTCAAGTTTAGATTGGGTTGAGAAGGAATTTGAGGTTGCTTAGGTGGGATATGGTGAGGTAGTTGTGGTTGAGGTTGAGGTGGAGGCATTAAAGCAAGAGGTTGGGTTTTTTTAGGCCTCCACCCTTGTGAGAATTTTCCCCATTGGGAAGTTTGAGGTGGATATGGTTGGAAGTGAGGGTTAATAGGCTATGGAGGATATTGAGGAGTACAAGGCCAAGGAAGAGGTGTGGGCCATGATGGATGAGTGGAAGGGTACCAAGGTTGGAAAGGTGCATTCTGATTTGGATTATAATGAGGATAGTGCACACCTTGCATGCCTTGTTGATATGGATGAGGGCCTTGAGGCCTCCTATGGTTAATGAAGGTGAGTTTTTTTGAACCACCTTTTTCCCCTTGGTATTTTTCTGTTGCATGGTTTTCTTCAAGATAGAGTAGAATTCTATGACATTTTGTGGGCACTCATTCCTAGGGTGTCTCCTAGTGAATCTAGGGAATAATATAGCTAGTGCCCTTTCTGCTTCCTCTTGATTCCTTTTAATTTGCATGGTATCCATCTATAGGGAAAAGGTATGCAACACTTCACTCTTAATATCCTCCAACATACTTCCTATCTCATGTTTCATGGCTGATGTAGAGGGAGATGAACTAACCAAGCCTTGGCTAGACCTACCATTTTTCCTAGCAGCCCTAGAGTTATTCATGAATATTGTTTTGATACTATCATAAGGAAATTGGTAGATGTCTCCTCTAGGTAGCATGTTGAGGGTTTCCATTACATCCTCCCTGATCCCTCAAATAAGAAATAGATTGAGTGATTCAGAGTCAAGGGTACAATTAGACTTGTGATCGTGTTGGAATCTTTCCTCATAGTCCTCTAAGGATTCATCTAGTCCTAGGGTCATTCTAAAGATTTCCTCCTTTGTTTCCTTGGGTCTACAATATTCCTTGTACTTGTCATTGAAGGCTTGTTGAATTTGGGCCTAGGTAGTGATGTTGCCTCTAGGTAAACCCATTAATCAGCGCAAGGTTGCATCATTAACGGTAGATGTAAACAAATTCAACTTTTGTTCATCAAATGGGTAGTCATAGGTCCTAAAAATAACAACAAATTCAAACATTAAGGTGTCAGGGTCCTCAGAGGTTAGGCAATGGAAATTTGGAAAGGAAGCAGGGCTTATATTCTTCATTATGGCCTCCCCATTAGTGTCTCTGATAGGGAAAATCTCATTTTGTCTGTTTTCAGCCATGGTTTAGGTGGGTGAGATATGTTCTTCTTCCCCTATGGGTTCCTCAAAAATTTCAGGTTGCTCACCTAGAGGATCTTCTAACTCCCCTATAGTCAGAGAGGGAATTTCAAAATCAATAAATAAGAATGAAGGTTGGTTGCATGAAGGGGTGGGGGTTTTTGGTAGGAATTTACCTTGACTATCCCTACTCCTACAAGGCATCAAAGAATTAGCTATGTTTTTTTTCTTAATTTTCTCTCTCTTTTTTTTAAGCTTTCAAATCCAAGTAGAAACAACACCTACTTGGACACCTCTCCAGAAACGGCGCCAAAAAGTGATGAGCCCTGATATTGCATCAAGGTTTTTGTAATTTCTTGGACTCTCAACTTAAATTATCAACCTGGGGTTCGTAAAAACTTAGAGGTGACAATGATATATGCATAGTAATTTAAGTTCCACTCATGTCACCCTTAGTCATTAGATCAGATCAATGTATACAAAGACCACTCCTTCAGCTAACTACAAAGATAATTTCTATAGAAGCATATCATGATTTCAAGGGAATGAACATGATTCTAACTACATAAATGAAAATACCATTCATTAAATGTAAAGGCTAATTGTAATTCCATGAAACGAATAACTAGTTGCAAAAATAATCCATGCTACTCTACTTGCACACTAATCAAATCAATATTCTACTTGCATGAATTATTTATCTAATTGCAACTTGCTTCAGAAGGAGGAATTCAATCTTCAACACAACTATGGAATTCAAAAAAACTAAGTCTAATTCTACTTGTTGATTTGTGTTTACAATGGAGAACAGAGAGGGTTGGAGTGGTTTTGGAGTCCCCTTAATCATGAAATCAAACCCCGGGGGCCATTATTCAGCTTAAAAATGCAATATTAAAGGTCCTAGGGAAAATTTGGTTGGATTTAAGTAGTGCTATAAGACTACTACAGGAACTGCTACACGAGGCATCGTTTTGCTACAAGAGTGCCTTATTTTGCTACAGGAGTGGGTTCGAGAGCTTTCTGAGGGAAAGGATGGTGTCTTGAAGGTGGAGGACGATGGATGAAGGTGAATGAAGGATGTGGGAGCCCTTTTTCCAAGCCTAGCACCCCTTTGAGGCGTATCTTACACAAAAGTTCATGCCCACGGTGTCCTTCATAGGTCCTGAAAGGGTGACCTCGATGGAAGATTTTAAGAGAAGTATGAGGTGTCCAGGAGGAAGATGGAATTGTCTAAGTGAATGTGGGTGAGTGTTCCAACCCCTGCAAGTCAACAAAAATCCCTACAGACTAGTCAAGTATATGCATGAAATGATCAATTTTACAACAAAATAAATCAAAGTGGAAAGCATGAGTTGAATTTTATTTCTTTAAGATCTACTCTATCCTACAATATATACCTACTCTAATTTATAAATCAATTCTAGTAACTTCTAAGTTGTAGAAATCATAAACACATGTTTTTGGCTTGTTGTTGTATATGCTCCTACCACACTTCCCACAAGAGAGGTGGTGGTCAAACCTGCAACCACAATTTTTGTAATATAATTCCTACTTAAACAAGGAAATAAATGCAATGATTTGAACAATAATAAGGAAATAATATAAGAGAGGGACTAAAGCCTCCGGGTTGGGCCTAAGCCCAAGGGTTTCATGTTAGTATAGTTGTCATTGATGTCAATATACTGAAGAAGGCAAGGACATCAAGGAAATGAAGCAGACATGGATATGATGATGACATAATTAAGAAGGAAATCAATGAAGAAACCAAAACCATGAAGAAGCCCAAAGGCATTCTTCCATGCCTCCGATTCTGCACTATTGAATGATGAGTCACATGAAATAATATATATATATATATTTTTTTTATATCTTAAGAAAGGAATTTCATCATGAGAACTGGACCATATGAAAGGGAATAATTTTACCTTTCTAATGAGCTATTATGTGTCCTGAAATTCCAAATAACAAGAGAGAACGAGATTTTACAAATTTCAGTCAAGAATCTGCCAGTGAGCCGACCTTACATGTCAAAAATCATGTCAGCTTAGCTAGGAGACACGTCTCATCATTTTTAATGCACAAAAAGTGTGTGTGTGTGTGTGTATATATATATAGATAAGGATCTTGACACTTTTGAAGAACAAACAAGTTCAGATTCAACAAGAAAAGGAAGACACATCAAGTTCACATCTCGTGAACTATACAACTTTGAATTGTGGAATTGTTTCTAAGGAGGACAACTCATAATTGCATACTATCCTAGCTCAGAATTGCCGATTTATTCTAAGGAGGAAAAATCAGAATTGTAGACTATTTTGATTGTGGATTAGGACAAAGTAAGGTATGTGTTTGGGTTATAGACCTTGCTCAGAACAACAGTAAATTTCCTATGCACCTTCATATACATCTGCGGTAAGGAGACAAGTGTTAAACCTTGGGTTGCTAGACTATGTTACAATTTGTTTCATACCAACTATGGAGGAGTAAAAAGGAATACGGTTTAGGGCACCATTCAACTGCGGATTTGGACTTTGCACCTATCAAACTGTGATACACTAGCCCTCAGATTGTGTTGAAGGTTTAAGCCCTCAGATTGTTTGGATTGTAGATTTTGGACTATCTTTTGGACAAAGTAGTGAGAGTGGGATGTCTACGATTGTGGACTATCTTTTGGACAAAGCAGTGAGAGTGGGCTATTTCCATTGTGGACTATATTTTGCATAGAGCAGTGAGAGTGGGCTATGGAGAGCTACAATATTTTTGGTTGTGTGCATACATCATAACATAGTTGGTGTGGCAGTGAAAACTATGACCAACCTTTAAGAAGCATATTTGAAGAAACCCCAACAGAGAAGGATCGGGGTCCTTGGCGTAGGTGCCCCTAAACTCAAGGTTGGAACCTTGGTGAAGATAGAGTCGAAGCCCTAGAGTTCGAAGCCTCATTAAGTCCAAGTTGGTGCTTGGAAATCATTGTACACCTTCATTTGTAAAAGGATAATTTGTCCTTCTTATTTCAATAATAAAAAGATTCATTTCTCTGATTTTTAAATTGTGTAGAATCTAACTGGTTAACAATTGAAAAGAAATATTGATTCACCCCGTTTCAGTATTTCCAACAATCTGTTTGAGAGCCAACTTCTTCATAATCAACCTAACAGCTGGAAGAAGGCTTCTTAGTCACAATGAAAAATCAAGAAATGTCAGAAAGGCTTCCTTTGTTCAATGGCACAAATTTTGGTTTCTGGATTACTTAATGTCCCTTGGACCTGAAGTTTGGCATTTTGTTTTGAATGGTTACACTTCCCCTTCCACTGTTCCAACTGACCAAGATGAAAGGAAATATTATATTGCAAATGCTAAAGCCTTAAATTCCATCGCTAATGGAATCACTGATTTTGAATTTAAAAAAGTCATGAATTGTGACTCGGCCAAAGAAGTATGGGACAAGTTGGTTAGCGTATACGATGGGGACTCCAAAGTTAAGAAGGAAAAGCTTCAAACTCATAGAAGGCAGTTAGAAAGTCTGAAAATGGATGATGAAGAAGATATTGCATCATACTTTCTCCGAGTAGCTGAAGTGGTCAACTCCCTTAAAGGATTGGGAGAAAATATTGAAGAAAGTTTTGTTGTTCAAAAGGTCTTAAGATCTCTCCTTGAGAGATGTGACTCCAAAATAAGTGCTATAGAAGAAATGAAGGACCTAGATACTCTCAAGATGGATGAACTTCATGGAATCCTCATTGCCTATGAGATGAGAAAAGGAATCCCAAGTTCCAAAGATGCAGCATTTAAGGCCTCAAAATCAAAAAAGGGGAAAGGATGGAATACCAACGGTGATGAATCCAATGTTGAATCCGAATTGGTGCAATTTGTATGAAGACTAAAGAAAGGATCCAAGCTAAAAAGTAAGTGCCCTCTTATTTGTTTCAAATGTGGAAGAATAGGTCATTATGCTGCAAAATGTCCTCATAAGCATGATAGTGATGATGAGGAGGATTCTAAAAGGATGGTATAGAAAAAGAAAGGGTTTAATAAGAATAATTTCTTCTCTAAGAAAGATGAGTCTGATGAAGATGAATTTGAAGTCATAAGAAAGAAATAAAATGATAATTTCCCTCATCACAAAGGAGGTAGATGAATTAGATGAAGTGACTATGCTGGAAGCCATGAAGTATTATTCATGGCATTCACAAATGATGATGATTTAGGACTAGAAGGAAATGTAGATGAATTGTTATTAAGTGCCATTGAAGAAAATGAAAAATTACGAAATAAAATCAGTTCTCTCAAGGTAGAAAAGGAGGAAGAAAAAAGGAGGGAATACCTCTTGAAAAAGAAGCTAAAAGAAAAGGAAAAAAAATGTGAAAATCGTGAAGTTGAAATAGTATCTCTGAGGAAGGAATTGGAGAAAGTCAAAAAGAGTTGGGAAAGCTCTCAAACACTTGACAATATCGTTAATTCTCAAAAATATCAATATGACGAATCCTAGATTGGTTTTAAAGGAGAATCATCAAGTACTAAGGATAATACAAGAAGCTATGTCAACATACTTTCCTACAATCCAAAAGAAGAAAATCATCTCATGAAAGGCCTATCTCAAATCCAAAGAATGAAGAAAGAGTAACTCGAAGGAAGAATGTTGATTCAAATCATGGCTATTACAACATGTACCAAACTATATTTTTTGGGCATTGTTATTATTGTAAAAATTTTGGTCATCAAGATAACATTGCATGGCTCGTAAGAATGAAGCACCAAGATTGAAGGATCAAACAAACAAACCATGTGGTCTCAAAAGGCAAGGAAAAATCAAGACCTACAATTCTTTTCATCCTTTGGCCAAATTTGATCCAATTTTCTCATTATGTAATGATAATGGACATAATGAACAAATTTCCCCTTCAAAAGAAGAGAATTAAAAGATGAGAATCCCAATACGGATAAATGTGGCCTAGCTCTATGTGCTCACAGTGATGAAAACCATTGGTTTTTGGATAGTGGGTGCTCTAGACATATGACAAGTGACAAAAGGAAGTTTGTCTCATTGAATAAGAAGGAAGGAAATGTATCCTTTGGAAGTGGATCTGCCAAAATTACTCTAAAAGGAACTGTTACCCTTATTAACAGAAAAGGAAAGGCTCAAAATGATTTGCTGGTAGATGGGCTCAAACACAATCTCTTCAGTGTTAGCCAAATCTGTGATCAAGGAAATAATGTTGTCTTTAGCCCTTAAGATTTTGAAATAAGGAACTCTTCCTCAAGATAACTTGTGGCGAAAAGAGTTAGAACATCAAATAACGTCTACATTCTGAGCAAAATTCAAGAAGATAAATGTTATCTAAGTCAAACAGATAAAAGATGGTTGTGGCACAAGCAACTGGGGCATACAAGTTTTGATAACTTGATCAATATTAGCAAAATTAATGCAGTACGGTACATTCCAAAGATGTTCAAACCAGATCAAGTTGTACGTGGCCCATGTCAACATAGCAAGCAAACTAGAACCAACCACAAGACTAAGGAGTTCTCAACATCAAAACCTCTGGAGATCATTCATGAATATTTATATGGGTCACCTAGAACTCCAACACTCCAAGGAGAAAGGTAATTTTATTTATTAGTTGATGACTATATTAGAATGATGTGGGTATATTTCATAAAATGTAAATCTAAAGCATTTGAATGTTTAAAGAATCCTAAAGCCCTTGTAGAAAATGAAAAGACTTCTAAGATTAAATGTCTTAGAACAGATAGAGGGGGAGAATTCACATCAAAATAATTTGATGAATTTTGTAAATTACATGGAATCAAAAGAGAACTCTCTGCTAATAGAACACCCAAGAAAAATGGGGCAGTTGAAAGAAGAAACCGAACTGTTCAAGAAATGGAATGAAAAATGTTGCTAAGAGCTGAATTGCAACCAAAATTTTGGAGGGAAGTAGTTGGGACAATAGTTTATACCGTGAATCGAACTCAACTAAGACCAAATAATGAGAACACTCCTTATGAATTATGGAAAGGAAGACCTACTTCAGTAAAATACTTCAGGATTTTTGGAAGCAAATGCTTCATTAAGATCAATGTTGACTCACCAGGAAAATTTGATTCAAGTTGATGAAGGAATATTTCTTGGATATTCTACTTGGAGCAAAGCCTACAAGTGCTACAGTAACCGACTACAGAAAATAGTGGAAAGAATTGATGTGAATATTGATGAAACCCTTCTAAAAAAGGAAATTGAAGATCATGAAATTGACCCCTTGATTGAAGAAAGCAAAGAAGAACCTGAAAAAGAGGAAAAAGATCACGAAAAACAAAAAGAAAAAGAACCATGTCAAACTCCTTCAAAAGTGAAATTCCTCCAAAAACATCACCCAGAAGAACAGATTATTGTCAATGCAGATGAGGGGATACAAACCCGAAGAATGATGACAAATACACCAAAAAAATATGATGTTTCTCTCCTATCTATGATAGAACCAGAAACTTTTACTCAAGCAAGGATCCTCATGGGGTGGAAGCTGGTACCTCGTTCAAAGGATAAAAATATAATTTGAACCAAGTGGGTGTTCAAAAACAAAATGAATGAAGATGGAAAAATCATCAAAAATAAGGCAAGGCTTGTCTGTAAAGCTTATTCACAAATTGAAGGAATTAACTTTGAAGAAACCTTTGCACCAGTAGCTCGTATGGAAGCTATAAGGATGTTCTTGGAATTTTCTTGCTCAAAAGGATTCAAAGTCTATCAAATGGACGTAAAATCAACATTTTTGAATGGGGAACTCAAGGAAGAAGTCTACATGGAGCAACCGAAAGGGTTTGATCTAGCAGAAGGAAAATAATCTGTATGTAAGTTGAAAAAGGAATTATATGGGTTGAAACAAGCCCCTAGAGCGTGGTACACAAGATTGGACCACTATCTACAACAAAAAAGCTTCAAAAAGGGGGTGGCAGGAAGTAATCTCCACATCAAGATGAACCAGGATAAGCTACTAGTCACTCTTGTCTATGTTGTTGATCTGATTTTTGCTAGCAATAATGATGAGAAGAGCCATGAGTTTGCTAAAAATATGTCAAAAAATTTAGAAATGTTAATGAATAGTTAGTTATCTTACTTCCTTGGACTAAAAGTATCTCAAACCACAACAGACATGTTCATATCTCAAGTAAAATATCTTAAAAACATGCTTAAAAGATATGGGATGGAAGACTATGCACCCATGAGCACACATATGACCACATATTACAAATTAAGCAAAGGTGATGACTCTCCTCCAGTGGATGCAACTCATTATAGGTCAATAATTGTGCCCTTCTATACTTAACTGCGACTAGGCTAGATATTATGCATGCAGGGAATGGTGGCAAGATTTCAGTCAGCTCCTAAACAATCCCATCTCGCAGCTGTGAAGAGAATTGTAAGATACTTACAAGTAACCCCTAATTTTGGTCTTTGGTACCTTAAGAGCTCAACTCTTGCTGTGATTGCATACACCGATGTTGATTGGGCTGGAAGTATCGATGATCGAAAAAGTACTAGTGGAAATGCATTCTTCATGGGAGATTGTCTAGTATCTTGGCTCAACAAAAAACAATCATCCATATCATTCTCTACAACTGAAGCCGAGTATATAGCTGCTGCAGATTGTTGTACTCAAATATTATGGATGAAGGAAGCTCTGAAGGATGTCAACATAGGTACCGACCAACCAATCACCATATATTGTGATAACACAAGTGCTATCAGTCTCAGAAAAATCCAGTGATGCACTCAAAGAAAAAACATATACCAATCAAATATCATTTCCTTCTTGAAAAAGTGGCTAAAAAAAACATCAAGCTGGAATCTATCAATACTAAGGAGCAGATTGCTGATATTTTCACAAAACCTCTTCCTCGAGAAGCATTCGAACATATTCGCCAAAAGATGGGGCTTAATGCTCTAACATTACACTAAGTTGATTCATAAGATGTTGCATGACAAGGGGAGCAGTTCGATAGGGGGAGTTCTTGTGCACCCTTTTTCCATTGATGTCAAAGGGGAAGAGAAGAAGAATATTTCCATCCAATGTCAAAGGGGGAGATTGTTAGTATAGTTTTAATTGATGTCAATATATAGAAGAAGACAAGGATATCAAGGAAATAAAGTAGGCAGGGATATGGTGATGTTATGATGAAGAAGGAAACCAATGAAGAAGCCCAAAGGCATTCTGCCATGCCTCCGTTTTGCATTATTGAGTGATCAGTCACATCAAAATAATATTTTTTTCTATCTTAGAAAAGGAATTTCATCATGAGACATGGACCATTTGAAAGGGCATAATGTTACCTTTCTATTGAGCTATTATGTGTCTCGAAATTCAAAATAACGAGAGAGAATGAGATTTTACAAATTTCAGTCAAGAATCTGTCAGTGAGCTGACCTTACCTTGACAAACTCATGTCGGCTTAGCTAGGAGACAAGTCCCTTCATTTTTCATGCACAAAAAGTATATATATATATATATATATATATATATATATATATATATATATATATTAGATATATATATATATATATATTTATATATATATATATGTAATATATGTTATATGTATATGTATATGTATATGTTTATGTATATGTATATATATACATATACATATACATATACATATACATATACATATACATATATATACATATATATACATATATATATATATATATATATATATATATATATATATATATATATATTATATATATATATATATACATATATCTATATATATATATATAGATATATATATATGTACATATATAATATATATATATATATATATATATATATATATATATATATCTATATATATATATATATTATATAATATATATATATATATATATATATGTATATGTATATATATATGTATATGTATATATATAAGAAGGAACTCGACACTTTTGGAGAACAGACAAGTTCAGATTCAACAAGAAAAGGAAGACACAACAAGTTCACATCTCATGAACTATACAACTATGAATTGTGGATTTGTTTTTGAGGAGTACGGCTCAAAATTGTGGACTATCCTAACTCAAAATTGTGGATTTATTCTAAGGAGGACAAATCAGAATTGCAGATTGTTTTGATTGTGGATTAGGGTGGAGTAAGGTCTGTGTTTGGGTTATAAGACCTTGCTCAGAACTACAGTAACTTTCCTGTGCACCTTTAGATACATCTGCAGTAACGAGATAAGTGTTAAACCTTGGTCCGTTGGACTGTGTTACAATATGTTTCATACCAACTATAGAGGAGTAAAAAGGACTTCATTTTAGGGTTCCAATCAACTGTGGATTTGGACTTTGCACCTATCAAACTGTAATACACCAACACTCAGACTGTGTTGAAGGTTTAAGCCCTCAGACTATTTGGATTGTAGATTGTGGACTATCTTTTGGACAGAGAAGTGAGAGTGGGATATCTACCATTGTGGACTATTTTTTGGACAGAGTAGCGAGACTGGGTTATCTACCATTGTGGACTATCTTTTGGATAGAGTAGTGAGAGTGGGCTATGGAGAGCTACAATATTTTTGGTTGTGTGCATACATCATAACATAGTTGGTGTGGCAGTGAAAACTATGACCAACCTTTAGGAAGAAGATTTGAATAAACCCTAATAGAGAAGGATTGGTGTCCTTGGGGTAGGTGCCCCTAAACTCAAGGTTGGAGCCTTGGTGAAGATAGGGTCTGTTACACAAAAATATCGTCACCATGATTATTTGTAGCCAGTGTGGGTCTATCATCACCTATACTAGCCTCCTAAGAAAGTCTCAGACCTTAGCTCTTCATGTCAAGCTTTGCAAAAGAGAGAAAGACTTTGAAAATCAATATTACTCTGGTTACGTAGGGGAGACTTCTTGTCGGACCCTGGGAGGAGCTTGTACAACATCAAGGCACAGGTTGTAAATTTCTTCTTTATTTGAATTAATACAATCAGATTCATTTTTCTCAACAAATTGTCTTATGTGGTTTGTTTCATAATCTCCTTGATCATTATGATGAATATGCTTTATAATATTGGCTTTTCAGGTGCTATTTAATTGTTTGCTTGTTTGTGTTTGCAGAATACACTTCAAGGAAGCTCATTTGGAGCGAGGGAGCGAGGCTGCCACAAACTTGCATTGGACCCAAGGTAGGTCTAAAACACTTGTTTTCCTTTGTTTTACTTGCATGTTTAGAGAAAGATAGTTTTTGATTGGCTTTCTTGTCACTCGATATTAGTAGATACTAGGAAGGTCGATCTTGTCTGCAACCTCGACTCATTCCGCGTGACAAAATGGCGACTCCGCTGGGGACTTGATTGTTTTCCTTGTTTTCACTTTGACCTGAGAAACTTGCCTTTTTGTTTCTGTTTTTGACTTGTTGTGTGTGGAATTGGGTGGATTTAGTGGATCTAGGTTTGTTTTGGATTTTCATAACTTTAGGAGAAGTCCGCACCCTGTGCTTGTATCACAGTGCATACCTCTATGCATTTTTACTTTGCACACAAAGCGGGCACACACCTATGCAAACTCTGAGCCTGCGGACCCTGCTAAATTTTTGAAAAACTTGATTTTTCCTCTTTTAATTAGTTTTATTTTGGTTTAGGTATTGTTATCCTCTGCCCAGACCTGCATGTGACTTGTTAAAGCTTTCCTTGGTCTAATTTCATTGGTGTTAGGGTTTTAGGTGAAATTCCTAGAAGTTTTGGTTGCCGGTTTTGATTTTCATTTCGGTCGTGTAGTAGCTCAGAGCTTAGAAGCATAGAAGCCTCAGATCACCTTGGTTTTTATTGCCTTCTTATGAGTCTGACCATTTGTAAAATCAACCCTTGTTGAGGAATCCATCTTGAGTTTTCTCTTTCCAAAATTTCGAAAAGCTTGTGTTAAAAGTTTGGATTTCATTTTTACAAAAAGAACAAAAGATTACTTGTTTTTGACTGATTTGTGATTCTAGACAAATTAGTCCTTGGTTTGCTTATTGCCAAGTAAAACATCCTTGAAAAGACAAAAATATTTTGTAAGCTTTTACTTCAAGTAGTTTTTTTATAGTTTGTAGATCTTAAGATTTGCTTTGTTCATAGTTTTCTCAAAATTTGCTTCAGTTTTCTTAAGATTTGCTTTAATCATAGTTTTAAGTGTTTTTATAAAAATACAAAAATCTCTTTTGAAAAAGCTTGTTTTGGTAGCATTTGAGTGTTTGAATGAAAAAGGAAATTCTTGTGCCAATAACTAGTTGTCTCGTTTTGAGTGCATTAGAACAAAAAATCTTCTTTAAATTTGTTTGTTAAGAAAGATTTGTGTTTACACGCATTTGCATTCTCAAACTCTTTCCTAGATAGAAGTTCATTGAAGAGCAAAGATTGTTTAATCATCTTAAGTGCATATTTTTAGTGATTTTAAGTCGAGTCTTCACACCACAAGTTTCATCTCCGCACCTCTTGACTTAATCAAAAACCAATAAAAATAACGCTTAAAGTAAAATTAATCTAGAAATCTTTTTATTTCTAGGGCTCTATTACACCAACATAGCTTAGGCTAGTGTCTTGGAGTAGGGAGTACTTGACTCGCCAAGATAGTAAAACAAACAAGTAGCTGTATCTTGCGGTAGGAGAGAAATCCAATTGTTGCATTTATGCTCTAGGAAAGCTCCTCTTAAAGGAGAAGCACGAAATCGTGTCCGAACGAGTGTGGGAATCAATCCTTCCTCATTGGGAACGACGCCAGATATTCACGTATTACAAACAGTACACCTCGGATTAACCATTGTCGAGGAGCCTGGGGTCACTTGTTGGTAAACCTTGGTTTATGTCAAGGAGCCTTCAAGGGGATTGAGCTTGTTACTCTGCCCTTGCGTGCGTATCGGATCATAGATTGTTCCCCCAGGTATATTTGTTTCTGTTGGTAACCATAGTGACCATATTCTATAGGATTCTTCCTAAGGTGACGGTGGCGGGAAGATTCCACTGTACCTAGAGCAGACGTCGGCTAGACTCACTTGGATTTTCTGGGGGGTTCTCTTCACTCGAAACGGTTAAGTGGAGAAACTTGTGCCAGTCTATTCATTAAGCAGGTTGTCGGGGTAACTGTTCCAACCGCTATTTCTGTATCGAACTCTGCGATGTTGGATTTCATCACCAACTAGTGTTTTCGGTCCAGAAAGTTAATGTTTGTGTGTGATTGATCTCCTAGATTCTTTAGGCCTGTGATTCAATTTGTTTGGTTCTTTAGAGGCTTTAGGTGGTTTTCATTGAGATTTTACTTTGTTTATGTGTGAAGTAGTTAAAAGTCTTTAACTGTGGCTGAATTACCAACGCAGTCCTGTAGACTTCGGGGCCAATCTCCTGAGTTTGTAAACGTGGCTGAGTTACTAAGGAAGTCCCATAGACTTTGGGGCCAACCTCCTGAGGACGTACCGAGCCAGCTTGAAGGCTTGACAGTCCTCGTAACTCCTAGTGACAGTAGAGGTGAGTCACCTGAAGAAGGCAAATATTCTTTGATAGTACATTCTGATTCTCAACCGTTAGTAATTTCAGAAGTTACTGGTAGTGTTGCATCTACTAGTGATATAGGTGAAGAGCCTGTTATATCTGAACCCGAATCTGAAATTGCTGCTACTCCCATATCAGACTCTAGTGGTCCTAGTTCACCTAGGGTAGAAACTGTAATTACCCAAGATCTTCCTTCTGGACTTATAGCTATTGAAGAACTTGCTATTCCGGACAACGAAGAAAGTTTTCCTTTTCCAGAAGATCGACCTTTCTTAGACCTTAGGGAGCGTGAATCAATATTTTACAGTCCTCCTAGGAGCAGTGCTTGGTATCGTTCATTGACTAATCTTTTAGAAAACCAGGGACTAAGTTTTTCACCACCTCGTATTTTTTATCACCCAGCACCTAGAGATTACTATCCTTTATTGAATATGTCTAGTCCGTCATCCATGTTTTCTCAATCCCTGGAAGCTTATTTGTATGGCGGTCCCTCTGTCCCCGTTGGGTATCAGTCCATCTCTGGTACTTTTTCGGGCATCTCCTTAACCTATCGAACAAAAGTTATTAATTGGAAGTAGTGGTACTAAACCGTTGAGTGTAGAAGATATTCTCATGATGTCAGGATCGATTCCTAATTCTCAACTGCAAGGTGGCCAGTCTCCGCTTGGGGGGCAACCTCAAGGTACCCAGTATGTGCTTGGGGGGAAACCTCAAGGTACCCAGTATGTGCCTAGGGGGCAACCCCAAGGTACCCAGTATATACCTGGGGGGCAACCTCAAGGTACTCAGTTTGCGCTTGGGGGACAACCTCAAGGACAGTACATACCTACGGGACAGTACGTTCCTCAAGGTCAACCCCAGACTCAATATGTACCTCAAGGTCAACCTCAATATCAATATGTACCTCAGGGTCAACCTCAGTATCAATATGCACCTCAAAATCAATCTCAATATCAGTACGTACCTCAAGGTCAACCCCAGTATTTGTATGTGCCTCAAGGTTATCAACCCCAAGGGCAGTACCCAGCTCAAGGTTACCAACCACCTTCGGGTTCATCATATTATCAACCCTACCCTCAACCCAGTTACGGTCCTCAATATCCTCAACCTGTTATGGGTCCATACCCCGGAATGAATTTAGTGTGGGATCCATCTCAATCCCAACAGGTCTTGCAACCGAATGTGCAGTTGTCATCTCAAACTGGACAACCCTTGATTTCTGGTTCATCCCAGCAACCTGTCCAACCTACTGTTCAAACTTCTCCACCTTCTGTAGTTTCTCAGTCTGGGCTTAGTACGCCTTGTACTCTGCCTCAAACGTCTGTTGTGACTGCTGCAACATCTGTTCCATCTACCCCACCTTCTTCTCGAGTATCGACAGATCCAGTTTCTATTGTCCCAGTATCTACCCCTCAAACATCTTTACCTCAGTCTGGACCCACGGTCCACACTTCGGTTCATATGCCTGTAGGAAGTACAGTTGTCACTACTCAACCTCAATATAATCAACAACCATACCAAGGACAGTACCAATACAGTCCTGCTCCACAACAACCAACCTATCAGTATCAACCGTACCCTCGGTATACATATCAACAGCCTCAACAACCCCAGTATGGGCCGGTTAATCCTGGTTTTCCAGGAGGTCAAAATATCCCAAATGCAATTCCCATTCCTAGTTATCTCGGATATCCTCCTCCTGGGGCTGGTCTGCAGACCCAGAGTTTTAGGGACCCTAATCGTCAATTACCGTTTATCGCAACTTTGGACTTGCCTGACTTGACGCGCCTTACGAACGATCCAATTAACTATCTTCAGTATTGGCCGCCAATGCTGCATAAGTTGCCCAACGGTATTCCTAAGTTCGAAGGTAAGCCAGGAGAGGACCTGTCGAACCATGTGATGACTTATCACCTCTGGTGTGCGTCTAATTCCATTTCAGATGATTCAATTCGTTTACGTCTTTTCCAACACACTCTAATTGGTCTTGCGGCCAAGTGGTACATTGAGTTACCGCGAGCCACTTTTTATACTTTAGTCAGTTAGCTACCTCGTTTTTAACTCATTTTCAGTTGCCAGTTAGATATGACAATGGCACAGAACTATTAACTTCGTTAAAGCAGTCAACGTCCACATACATTTCAGATCATATCCATGAATGGAGACGTCGACGGCGTTTAGTGAAAGTTTATATCCCAGATCAGATCTTAGCTGAATGGTTTGTAAAATCTTTACTACCTAAGATAACTGAGGATGTAGCTAAGGCCGGAGTAGTTATTGAGGAGCAAGTAATTGCTCAAGCATAGTAACTTGACTTAGTTTATACTCAGTCAGGTATGTTACACGAGAAAATCCCCGATCTACCCAAACAAAATCAAATCGCTGCTGCTCCTTCAGGGTCTCATGCCGCTGATGGTATGATTGGTACGGTTAATACCAAAAGTAAGAAGAAATCTTCCAAGAAATCTTCTCCTATCATAACCTTGCCAGATTCCCTGATAGGAGAGTCTTCTGCGGAACTTTCCGCCGATATTCACGTTGTAGAGTCATCTACAGCTAAATCCAAAACCGGTGGTAAGAAGAAAGGGAAGAAGAAGAATAAAGAAGATAAAAATTCAAAAGAAAAAACTGAAAAAGAGGAACCAGCTGATGAAAAATGCAAACCTCATTATCCGTGTCTCATCTGCGATGAAGAACATTATACGAGAGACTACCCTCATCGCGCAGAGGTTGCGAAAATTGTCAAAGGTTCCCAAACTCCTGTTGTCTTGAAGGATCCTTTCCTAGCTCAAGACAGTAAGATGATAGGTTCATCCTCCAATGCCAATGAAGAACCCATATTGATGATGTCCCATGTTAGGATTGTGACTCGATCGCAAGATTATGGTAGTAAAATTTATGTTGATGGTAAAGAAGCAGAATCTTCTCATTCGAACCCATCAACCTCAGCTCCCGGTTCCGATCGAATACAGATCGAGAAACCTAATCCAGACTTAGTAATCAAATTGCCCACCAAGGGTATACTTCGAAAGTCTGCTTTCAATCCACATGCGAGAGCAACTCAGAACTATAACATTGTTGAGGATTTAGCTGTTTCCCCCTCAGTAATGTCAGCTTTGGAAGTGCTGCAATCCTGTCCAGCACAATGCAAGTTACTTTTGTCAGCTATAGGAGCTGTTGACGTCCAGGACCCAAACCATATAATCTTCGATCTAGAAAATAGTGCACCGCGCTTACCTCATCAGATGGCTATCCAGATTCCAGTGACAGTAAAAAACAGACCTATTCATAGGACTGTGATTGATGAAGGAGCTTCCATGTGCATTATGTCGATAGAGTGTTGGAGATCGCTTGGTTCTCCTTCACTAAATCAATCTCCGACGATTCTTAAGGCCTTTGATGGCCGTGGGTTTCATCCTTTCGACATTTTACAGGATCTACCTATAGGGGTTGAAGGTAAAACCGTTAATCTAGATGTGGAGGTGGTTGATGCCCCTCTGGATTACAACCTTCTCTTGGGTCGTAGTTGGTCTTACGCTATGACGGCTGTTGTTTCATCGGTCTTTCGGCTTATAAAGTTCCCTCACAATGGAAAGGTCATAACCTTAGACCATTTGTCATACTTTTCATCCGACCCAGCCTCTGCTAAGAGCATTCAGCATGTCGGTAAAGCGACGATCCCTTATAAGGATGTTGGTGTAGGGTTAGTTAAAGATTCCGGTTTACTGGGCACTTTTCCTTTCCCTCCTATCAACACATCGTCTTTTACTGCAACCATTCATATCATTTCATCAGAAACCATTGTTAATGATGATCCTTGGATCATACCTTCTGAATCTCAGATAGACTCATTTGGTACTTTTATGCCTTTGAGTTCGTATGAACTTGCGTATCAGACTGTGCAGTCGTTTTCCGACACAACATCAACCCAAATCGACTTAATGAATGTGGTCCATGAGGAATCACTTTCGACATCAAACTCGG
>APFE030592400.1:2351-27326 GCA_000404065.3 Pinus taeda | reverse complement strand
CTAAGCTATTATAAATGTTTTCTTCAGTTATGGTAATGAAAGTGTAATTCTTAATTGCTACCTTTCACACTATATCAGCACAGTGATCTATTGTTTCAGGAATTCAAGTATTGCTCCTGAGGAACAGGTCCCTTTCTCATATCCCAGCTCAGTGAAGAATTCTTAATTGCTCTTCACTGGTTGATTCACACTTCACCATCACAATTTACAGTTTGTTTTATGAAATATACAAAGGCCCTGTAATTCCAACTGCACTAAACCAGGATCTCAAGGAAACAACAGCTTCAGACCCCATTGCCCAATGGATTAATTTACCGGTAGAGAGCATTTCAAAATCATCAGAAAGCATCCTCCCAACCAAACAAAAACAAACAAACCTTTACTTTATAACTAACCTAAAATCTCCATAGAACAGTCACAAACCTTACAGAGAGAGCCCTCTCTGATTACAGCTAGGCTAGAAGCTGTAATCCAAAGATTGGTTAGTGGTTACCCCGGCCGTATTCCCTTGGGAGTCATAGGGAACAACCTGGGTGTTAACACAAACCTTGCAATACATTTAGATCACAATACTCCACCCATCTCCATTCTATGTGATAATACAAGTGCCATCAATATTTCAAAGAATTCAATAATGCACTCCAAGACCAAGCACATACATGTGTCAGTCTTTGAAACCTTCCTCTAGTGATCAAACATGCTCTTACAAAGTGATTTTAAGGTGTCAAAGTCAAATTTTGTCATTTCAGTGAGTCTTCAAGCAAAACTTGGTCACTATGTATTAGGTCTAGGGTTTGTTTTCACTCCTTTCAAAGTTGTCCAAATGTCGGTCCATGTCACCATTCAGCTGAGTGTACCATCATTCAGATGGTTGTCATCATCATGTCAAGTTCCAATGGGTCATTTTACACCTTGTTCATGCATCAGTTGTGCCTAGGTAAGATTCATTTCCCTCTCCTAGGGTTTTGAAGGTAATTTCTCTTGTATGGTCAAATCATCAATAGAGCTTGTATCCTGATGCTCATACACTCTCCCCTATCCTTAATGTACCTTATTAAACACTTCCCATCACTGAGATCCCCAAAATTTCTCATTTCTCCACAAACCCTAGTTTCTTGCTACAATTTGACAATTTTCTAGGCTATGCCTGTGTTTAGCCCTTTTGGACCCCTTTCCCTCACTCAATCTTTTAAATTCCACTTTCCCCTATTTTCTAACATCCCTCCCTACTTCCAAAATTTCTTCAAGAATTTAGAAGCCCTTTATCCCCTTCATTTCGACAAATCCCATGTTCGACACATCGGGGTAGGTTTTACTCAAATGATGTTTGTGAGAAATAGAAAATGAATTTGGAGAAAGTGAGAGAGGTTTTTGTCCAGAATAGGCCAAGGAATAAAAACCTACTTCACATTTTACACCGGTGTCATGGTTTTAGAGAAATGTCAAAAATACAGTTGCCTCAGGAGAATTGATGCACCTCTGAAGTGACCTTGGGAAAATCAATATTTCGCCTAGCGTGGTTGGCCAAATGACTTATAAGATGAGGCAAATGATAACTAGACACAAAGATATTTCGAATGAGCTATCATGAGCTCAATTGGGAGTTCAGGAAGACCTTCCAAAGTTGACTGCAACAACTCTCTTCCTTTAGGCAGCCTCATTTTGCACATTTTGACCAGTGTTGGGAAATTTGACTTTTGACAGGGCAAATGAACTCCAAATTGAAAAATTCAAGTTGTGTTGGAAATTAGACTCAATAAAATTTCCAAAAAGCTATCACACACCCAATTTGGACACTGGGAAGGCCTCCAAAAGTGTCCTTCAAAAAGTGTTACGCACCTATCAGCTGGAGCAACGCACCTGGTGCAGGTTTTACATTGCAATTTGAACGGTCGTGGTGCACCTATTGAGTGCAGTGCACCTCAGTAGTGGTGTGGTACACCTGCCTGCTTAGCCCAAATTTCACCCAAATAATTTTTCCAAGCTCCAAATTTGTGCAATCATCATTCAATAAGTAAGTGAAGCATTCCATAGTGCCATTGCAAAAGTTTTGATCATCGTTCATGGTGTGTAAATAGGTGAAAATGAAAACCCTAGTTTGTTGCACAGTCACATTCAAAAAATTGTCTAGGGTTTCAAATTTTTCATTGTTGTTGTTTGCTCCCCTTGCATCAGTTACATTCCTCTTCACTACATTTCACCCATCTCATTTCCCCCTTCCCTCTTTCATTCACATTCATCTATTCCCCTATCCCTAAAACTAAAAACCCTAATACCTAATCCCACTACTCCCAAACCCTAATTGGCATCTCTAAACCCTACTACCTAATTTCTACTATCCCCAAACCCTACAAGCCCTATTAACATCACCAAACCGTACACACTCTCCCTAAAACCCTACACACTTATCCTACTCACTCCCTAAACCCTTCTCACATCCCTAAACCCTGTTCATACATACATTTCCACAGTCCCTTTATCATACACTCTGCCCATTCCATTCCTCCATCCTATTCTATACTATTATCCACAAACCATTCATATATAATCACATTTTTCAAAACCAAGGGAAAGCAATGGAAATAGACAGTGAATATGACTATGATAAGCAGCAAAGCAAAGGCAAAGAGAAGATGCACAAGGATGATATAGATGACAAACAAGAAAGAAAACAAGAAGTTGGAGGATAAGCAAAGCCTAATGGAGCTAGAAATGTTGAAACTAAAGAAACAAAAGACGAAGAGGACCATGTCACTTTGACTTCCATTGAACAAGGGATAGAGAATGACAAGGAGTCTTTGTTGGAGAAGATAAACATGCACTTGGAGAGGCTGTTGGACAAGGCTAACAAGGAGAATGACATGTTGCGGCACATGGCTTTTCATTATTTAGCAAGAACAAAAGATGCAAAGCAAGAATTAGGACTTAAAGGCCAAGTTGAGGAAAAATTTGAGGAGGAAGAAAGAGCAAAATAAGCTCAAGATCTTGGCTAAGGTTTCCTTAGCCCAAAATAGTACTTGATGCAATTCACTCAGCCCAAATTTCAAGAAATTTGACACACTTTTTGTCAATTTTGAATTTTTGGAGCAAAACACAGGTTTTCCTGCCTGGTGCGCCATGCCACCTGGTGCGCGCTTTTTCTAGGGACATCATTTGAAGGAAAACTCAACATTTTTGGATTCCTCAGGCAAAAATATGAATTCCCACCAATGGAAAAGAATTTTTTTCAGGTTTTGAGCTTCCAAAAGGGTCAAAAACACCTCAAAAATGCCCTTTCTGCCCCTTTTGGGCCACACAAGAAGTAGTGTTGGGAGAACTCACTTTTGGAGGGACAAATGGACTCCAAATTTATAAATTCCATGTGTTCTGGAAAGTCGACAAATATACCTTTCCAAAAAGCCCACTTGGAACAAATTTGGTACACAGGAAGGCCTCGAAAGTCAGCTGCAAAAAGGCGCATCGTACAGGGACAGAGGTGCGGTGCACAAGATGGAAAATTGACTTTTTTGCCCCAAAAACTCTGTTTTTTTGCCTAGTTTTTTCTCAGATTGACTTTTCCCTTTCTCATAATCAAACTCATGATGTAATTTGATGTAACTTGATGGAATTTGATGTAAATATGCTAAAATTTCACTCATGGAGGTAGATACATCATGAAAAGGTAGTTTGAAACTGAATGAATCAGTTTCCTAAGTTTTAGAGGCAAGCTGTTCCACTGCCTACTTTTTAGTTCTTAGTTTAGATCTTGTTGAAAACTTGAAACAGCTCCTAAACTCATGAATTCAACCCCTAAAACCTAGAATGATTTGTTTGTTTCCCATATCTAGTACTTTTTCAGTCATTCGTCAAGGTTGGACTTTTGTGAAAGCTTTGAGCGGCATTGTACATTCATATCTGCAATTTGGCAAAGGAATAGACCAGGGTTTCTAGCCTTTTGTGGGATTCTTGTGGCAAGTTGATTTGGTATTGTTTCTTCTTCTATAATTCAAGTTTACATGTGTTTATGTATTCCATCATCTCTCTTTGTTCAGCTTAACTAAATGAATCAAGGATAAAGGTAGAATTCATTGATGTTGCATTGCTCTACCTAGGGTTTGTTTAGTTATTTATGTTTTCAGCTATTTGAAGAGGATCACTGAGACTTTCATGCCCTATTCAACTCCTCACCAGTCTAAAAGCTCTCCATCTCACTCAATTTGATTTACTAAGTCATTTTCCTACCTCGCCCCACAGAGATCTCTGCAAAATTGAGCTCATTCCTCGGACCCAAATCTGCCTTTCACATTTGAGCCAACAAAACATCATCAAATTCTATCAAACTTTTATGAACCCATACCTAGTCTAAAATTAGTGTTTACATCAGTCATCTCAAGCCTCATCGATCATATTTTATAGAGATTGACAAGGAGAGAGCCCTCTCCCGACCTGGTAGGGCTAGCTATTAGGATAAGCTTGGTTTGATGTTACCCTAGATCCTACCTTTCTCAGCCTGAGGTAGATTTAGGCACTAACACTAGAGATATAGATCTCACTCTCAATGCATATACAGATGTTGATTGGGCACGAAGTGTTGATGATAGAAAAAGCACTAGTGGTGGTGCATTCTATATGGGTTCTAGGTTAGTGTTTTGGTTTAGCAAGAAACAAAGTTCAATTGCGCTATCTACAACTGAAGCAGAATATGTGGTTGTTGCATCTTGTTGCATACAACTACTTTGGATGATGCAAACCTTGCAAGACATTCAGATCACATGTACTCCACCCATCTCCATTCTATGTGATAATACAAGTGCCATCAGTATTTAAAAGAATCCAATCATGCACTCCAAAACCAAGCACATTCCCATCAAATATCATTTTCTACATGAACAAGTGCTTGAATAAAAGGTCAGATTGGAGTATGTTCCCTCCAAAGAATAGGTTGTTAATATATTCACTAAACCACTGCCCAGAGAAACATTTGAATATCTGAGACAAAAGCTAGGAGTAGTTGTTGCTTCATCTTGCTGTGAAATCCAACGTTTTCAGAAAAAGGCTATTATAGGCGTGTTTCATCAAGCATAGTTGCATACACACATAGGTTTCTATGAGTCAAGAAGCGTATATGTGTTTTAGATAGGAAAAATGGTGGGGCAGGCTCTGATATGGTTGCTCTAATGGATATTGATGATCAATGTTTATATACTCTGTTTATCTGACTAACAAAGATGCCTTGATCATTGAACTGTTAACAATGCACAGGTAGCACAGGTTTAGGGGGGGCATTAGCCTTCACGTACATTCAGCATTGTTGGCGTTATGGTTTCCAAGTCCAGCTATGGCTTAAGATATTTATACCATATGTTGCTCAAATCATGTAAAAGTCTAGGGTGTGATATGTCTTGAATGAGTCCTCTTGGACAAATGATGTCATTTGTATCCCCACTTTACATGGGATGGATGATGCAATATTTCTTTTTTCTATCATGTATAAACATTTGGTATAACCCCACTTGGTTGGGAGATGGATGTATGTACGAGTCATTGGTGATAGGAAGGTCATCCTCACATAGTTGAGTTATAGACTCATGTTATTCTTTTAGAAAATATTTTCTTTGCAAACTCTGATTATGCTCAAGAAAAGCATAGATGGTTTCAGTGCATCCCAACTTGTACAAAAGGGGAGCTCAATCATAGATTTCAGCATGTACTCAGAGGGAGCATGACTAGCATAATGTATGTCAAAGGGAGAAATTTTCTTGGTCCACCCTTTGCCCTTGATGTCCAAGGGGGAGAGTGACTTGGTGTTGTTATTGCCATCAAGTCCAAATGGAAAGATTGTTGGCATTATGATACAGGTGTTGTCCTTGATGGCAAATCACTCGGATGAAATATCATAGTGCAGCATGTTAACAGCAAAGAATTATAGATCAGACTACAAAGAATGAAGAAAGAGAGGTATACGTAGGATAATCTTGACCAAGCTACCTATACATGCAGGTTCACTGAACACAAGTAGCATATACGTACAGACGCACTTTCATAGAAGGAAAAGTGCGTATATGTTGGAAAACTAAGATTTTGCTCCATGGTATTTGGTCTGAGGTATTTTGATCCATGGTATTGGTCCAAGGTATTTGGTTTGAGGCATTAACCCTAGGTATTTGGTCCAAGGTATTGGTCCTAAGTGGTTTTGATCCATGGTATTGGGAAAGGCCTAAAACTATATAAGGAGGAGAAGATCATTAGGCCAAAATGGGCAAGTATCGAATGTCTGATGAAGTGTGAGATCTAGTATGCAGGTTATTGGCTTATGGTGCTCTGTTGGATCTAAACCAAGGATGAACCTTAGTGGTTGATGAGGGATAAGATCTAATGATGGATCGGGATCTTAAGGCTGGAATTAAATTATCATTATATGGTTTGATCATGTATACTCTAGATGTGAATACTGACACGTGTTATTTTGTAAATGTTATGATCTGGGTATAACAGAAGTCTGGAATAGCTGCAAAATTATGAATTAATATTTACAAATGTGTAGGCTGGCTGGACTTGATAAAAGTGTGTATACATGTTGGTTCGACACATGGAAGTAGCATATACCTTATGAAGTATGTTTCAGTTGTTTCTATTTGTTGTTGTAGAGTTCTAGGTTCTGCTTTGGGTTATGGTGACAGTATTCTAAATGATCAGATTCAGGTTATGATAATTGAGTTTCAGTGATTGGTTGATGCAAATGTACTTTATTAATGTTGTTGATGGGTCCAATATGAAAATTGAATGAGGTGTGGCCTTTAGATTGAGGTGTTGTGTTCCAAGAGTATCCAGTCTAAAAATTCATGAAACGTGGTCCCTAGTAAAAGAGTGGAGTTTTCTGTAGGCTGTCACCTACGTACTAGTAAACATATTGGCTAGTACAAGAGCTAGGGGTTTGTAGCTCCCTTCCAGTAGTAGTTGGAGAATGAGAGAAGTTTGTAGCCTTCTATAGATGGGTGCCTACGTTCTGGTATGAGACTACACCAGTACAAGATTGTAAATAGATTTTCTTATTATTAAAAGAAGACAGAGACGAAAACAACAGGTGGTTTTTACCCACATTGGGTTTCCACCTTATATCTTGGTGTTCATGTGTGTTGCTTATGTGTAATGCTTTATTCTGATTTTACTGCAATATCTGATAAATCTCTAATATACTACTTAAAGTTAAATACATGATAAACTGTCTAAATCAAAAGTTCTCTACATATACGTTGGTTGCTTTAAGTACAGTTGTGTGTACATGCTAGTTCACTTAGCTGAATAATGGTTTAAAAAGATAACATTGATCACAACGTAGGAGAGGAACAAAACCCAGGATAGCAGTTGAGAAACTGGGGGGAAGCAACATTGTTTCCAGTCAGTTGTGTGGAAAGATTTGTGGGTGTGAGTGCACTACTAAGGAAAGGTTGATTGAGCTTGTGATGAAAATAAGAGGTTGAGAGTGCCTATACAATGGATAGAGACCCTGATATCTTGCGTTTATGTGTGAGAGGTCGAGAAGAGCTTATGAACAGAAGAGGCATAGAAGATCTTGTGGAACAGAAGGGACCAAGTGTTGAATGTATGTTATTGAGAGGAGGGCCGAGAATGGTATGATTTTGTGGAGTTGACAGAGTGTTGAGAGAGATGTGATGAGTGACTATTATTGAGAAGAATAGTGGGTTGCTATAGAATGATAAGAGAACAAAGGGTGTTGTGTGCACCAAGGGTTGAGCAGAACAAAGAACTGAAAGTAGGTAGAGAGGTTGCTAATTACAATGAATAATAAGGTTTCTTTTGAGTGTGGATTGGAGCCTGCATACAAGAATTTGGTTCTTCCATCTCTAGTGGGGATCTGAGAAGGCTCAGGGGTTGGTTCCTCCTGCAATTTGGTTCTTGCATAAATCCAAGGAGTTGTAATTTGGTGTTTCAACAAATCCATGAAGTTTGTGCCTCAGATGGTGCTTCTGGTAGGCTGATCAAGTGTCTACAAAATGAGGGCATTGTTGGGTGCTAATAAAAAATCAAAGGGAGTTGGTGCTCCCTATGAGTGGTGGATCACAAATAAGTTGATGTAATAGAGTAGGTGCTCTTATTCTACATCAATAACAATAACAAGCTTTGGTGGTTTTTTCCCAAAAAGGTTCCACATTAAACCTTTGTGTCTCATGTGTTTGTCGCTCATGATGTGTATTCTTGTATTGGTTGATATGGATTTTGTTACGATTTATTAATGTTAGCTCTCATATAATGGATGCCTAATTTGAATGAGTAAAGATAAACTGGCATAGAATTGAAAATTTTCCTTATTAACGATTCACTACTCCTCTCAGTATTAACATTGTTTCCAACAATTAATATCAGAGCCAAGTTCCTTCAGGAATAACTTAATCTCTAGAAGGTAGATGAAAGGGAAATAATGGATAATCAAGTTTGACTAATATCAGAAGGAGTTCCATTTTTAAATGGATCAGACTATGAGCTTTGGAAGATCAAAACAAAAGCATACTAGATTGTAGTCAATGAAAACATTTGGTTGTCTATGATATATGGAGAGAGGAATGAGTTAAATATAGAAGCGAAGGAAATCATCATGAAAGGGGTGTCTAAGTCAAATGTTGATAAAGTAAGGCATTGTGAGACAGTGAATGAAATTTTAGATAGATTCCAATGTTTGTATGGAGAAGATTGCAATGCAGCTCAAGAGAAGGTTGAAGCACCTTGCTTCTCAAGTAGTGAACCAAAACATCTAGTGGTAGGTGATAAGAAGAAAAGGAAGAAAAAGGAGAAGGCATCTAAAAGGAAAGCTGCTCAAAATATTGAAGATATCTCTTCCTATCAGCAAACTACTAATATTCACTCTAAGGATGATGAAGAAGAAGACCTAGATGAGAGACCATAATGCTCATAAGGTAAGTTATTGCATTCTGATAAATGTAAAGAAATAGGTCATTCATTATCTATATGTTCATGTGAATCGATTGAGGATAGAGAGAGTCATGCATCTAGTAGTATTAATGAAGATAGACACACTTTAGTAGAAATATCAAATGAGAGATCCTCTGAAGAAGAAGAGAATAGGTGTATCACTAAAAGTGATGAATATGGAATATCCCTCAAACCTATGGAAGACTCCATGGACACAGAGAGGAATTTAGATATTTGTGGTAACTCAGCTAGCACCTTTGACAAGAAAGAGAAGGATATGAATGAAATGATATACTTTAGAAAGAAGTAGATCTCTATTTTAACGGAGGTCAAGGATATATCAAAGGAAAATCACAAGCAAGAGGAGAATTTGAAAATTTATAATCTTGAGAATGAAAATTTGAGAAAAACAATAGTTGATCTAAATGCTTAACAAGAAGAGGCTAGCCGATTGCATGGGAGGTTAACCGTTTAGCTAGGTGAAAGAGAAGCTTACCGTGAGAGACCACAAGTTGAATTAGTATCATTGAGACATGATCTAGAAAAGAAAAATAAAGAAGTGTCTCAACATCAGAATCTAGGGGAGAGAAATAAATTCTTGTATGAGATTCTTACCAAGCAAAGATCCCCTCTCACCAAAGCTGGTTTGAGTTTCAAATAAAAACCAAGCTACAAGATTACGAAGGATGAAGAGTCATCTTCCTAGGTAAAGGTTTTTCGAGGTTGTAACAATAGCAAAGGAAAATAAGTTGTTGAACTTCATCAATAGGAGAAGAAAAGCCATCAACAATATGCTAAGAAGAAACAACAAGGAGAAAGACATAAGAGACCCAAATAGCAACAGGGAATGATGGAAGGCAGTAACACAATCTTCCATGAAACGCACATGAAGAACCAACAGAGGTCTTTCCCTCTCAAGGATAGCACCTTCAAAGAAAAGGTAACTTATTTCATCAAAATCATTTTCATGGTTATTGTTTTTCTTGCAATAATTTTGTATATAAATCCATAGACTTTAGATGAAATGCAAGAAAACAAGATCGGTTGGGTAACAACAACCCAAGAATGCACAAAGTAGTCAGGATTAATCATGTTGGAAATGATATAAGATTTGATAAGAATGTTGTCAAGAATAATAACTTATCTACCCCATTCATGTGTTATGTTGAATGCTACAATTTTGGAAATATTGGGTACAAGAGAGAAAGTTGTAGATATGAGAAGAAATGGCATGCTTCTCATCATATGCATGCAAATGTAGCAGCTCGGGATTTGAAGACAAGAAAAAACATTGGAGTAGAGGAATACAAAGTTGTATTCCGTGCTTTGTGTCAAAAGAGCATGATGAAAAGAGGAGGAAGAAATAATAAGAAAATTAAGAAGAATGATTATCCTACTCTTATAGAAGACCCCTCTATAAGGAAAAAATGCAGCAAGAAGGCTTGGGTTAAGAAAGAGGACTTGAAGGAGAAGTGTCTTCTAGTAATTGGCAACTGAGAGAAAGCTCAAACATGGGCAAAGAAACATCTTCGGGATAATTCTTTTGTTTGGAATGGGCCAAAGAAGATTTGGAAGAAGAAGGAAGATGATCCTCTCAAGGGGAATAGATCTTATGTTTCTCTTTAGTAAAAGAAGAGAATGGCCTCAAGAGAGGTTGAATAAGTCAGATGCATGAAGCTAGAAAGAATAGATAGAAAGGCGCATCTCATTGATGAATGTATGGTTGTGTCCCCTTATTTATTACATGAATAGATTGGTTTATCTTCAAGTATATCATCATTGCGAGAAATAGGAAAGATTAGCCAGCATGGTTTCAGGGGGGAGTACACAACAACATTTTATGTTGTGAAAAAAGGATGAGTTGTAGCAGATTTTTGGAATGACTAGAAGTTCCATAGTTAATTTGGGTCCACAGGATCAGTCCCCGTGAAAAAGCAAGGAAGAAGATGTAGGAGACCAGAGAGCACTAGCTCAGGGGGACTTTATTTGATAGTAGTGGCAGGCAATAATTGTCAGCCTTAAGAAGAAAGATTGCACAGAGAATGAAAGGTTTGCATCTTTAGTGACATACCCTTATTTCATTTAAGTTGTGAAATTGATTTGTCCTAACAATCTTGTGTTCATGAGGCACAATGGGTATAATATTTCAATGTATCTTAGTCCTCAATTGGTATCACTATGTTAATTGATGGTCTGGGTTCATATGGAGTAGCCTTTTTGTGTAAGTAGACATTTATTTTTTAGAAAGAGCTATAAGAGATTTTCTAGTATAGCATCCAATTTGTCTCAATTTCTTAGTGCAATTTGTATTATTTAAGCAACAATCCCTATTGTAGAAGTATGATCTTAAGGGGGGAAGTGTTTGATATGCTCAAGAGAAGTGAGAATAGAGGATGAAGAAACAACAATAGTGAAAAACAGGTTCAATGCATTACCAATGATTAGTATTTGCAGTAGCAACAATACCATGAGAAATGTTAATTGGTATAAAATATGCATTGGCAAAGAAATTATTCAGTTGCTAGCCATAACGTGTTCAAACTGGAGGTTTATTGGCATGGAGGAAGCATATGTTCATGAGGATCATACCACATATATATAGTTTATAGAGAAGAAACTATTAGCAATTGAAGAGAATTTTGTTGAGTAGAATTCACATCAACAACTAGACCCTCGGTCATTGACAGTCCGTGGTTGCATGGGGGAGACGAAGAAGCCTGTAAGCCCTTTTCCATTGATGTCAAAGGGGGAGAGAAGGTTATTGGAGAAGTTGTGATGGCCCATGGAGAGGAGATAAATCCATTGGTGGCTCATGCTAGGAGAAGTGTAGAAGCAGCATGAGGAGTAGCCATCAATGTCGAGAAGTGAATAAGTGTTGCCATCAATACCAAAGGGGGAGATTGTTGGACAGTTGGAATTGTATGTCTCGCTAGTGGCAGTAAGTCTGTTGACATTGATGTCAACAGTTACACTGGGAGATCAAGTTGGGAAGTTGGCATTGCCTGACAGTAAGAAAGTGTGTTGGCATTTATGTTAACCAGAATAGCATGGATGTATGTTTTAGTTGGTTGTCATAATTTTCTTACTTTTTACCTAAATTACCCTACCTTATCCTCTATTTCGCAACTTAAATAATACCTATGTGCAAGTATTTTTGGTTCGTTTTAATGATTCTTTGGGTAAATGGATAATGTATGATTATCTCAATTAAAGGTCAAATAGGTCGATGTTTTTTAGGTAACTTACCATTTACATTACCTTATGACTTTTTTAATACATGTTCACTAAATCAAAATCAATGTGGTTATGGTACAAGAGGATCCTGAGATTCTTGCACTTACTTTGATTCCTGCGCCAAATATGCAAGTTCGTTGATTCAAGATTCTAACTAGGAGTCAGCCTCAGTGGTCAAAGAGAAAGGTGTACATTCACTTCTAAAGTTTTGTTCATGTCTTCCTGTAAATGGATTAGAGTGTTTGAGGGTTTCCAAAGTTAGGGATTATTTGCCAAAAATGTCATTTCTTATTATCAACATGATATGGTTGTGGGACAATGTAATATGTATATATGTTAAGTCAGATTAGAGTGTAGGTTATATATATTGTGGAAACTTTTTGGGTGTCTGTATTCTAAGAAGCTTGTATTGCCACAACCTCTCTGGAGTTGGATCTATCATTATATTATATGTATTGGCCATATACTTTTGTTATCTAATAGAAGAGGGCTAATTTCTGGTTGATGCATTTGTTTCATCTATTTCCTGTGATGATAAATTTTTTCTCATAGATTAACCTCTTTCCTTAAAAATGGAAATGAGCTAGTTGGCTAGGGCCCAACCAACCCAACTCGTTCTCCCTCTATTTATTGTATTATGTGATAAGTAAATGGTGTGGTTGTTATATGTGTGTGAACATTGCTTGTAACAGGTGTGTATGATTGGATAAACCCTTGTGCAATCCTTTTGAAAAAAGTAATGGAGGTTCAAATCTGAACTCTTGTGTTCATATTTGGATTTGCTTCTTAAATTTTAGCATTGAAGAAATATTTATGTTTATTTTAAGACGCAGTAAGGAATTGGATTTGGAAATTTCCTTTTTGTTTTCAAAGTCACCCCTTCAATTGAAATTTTAGATCTACTATGTCGTGCTTACAATTCTTTTGAGTGAATATTTTCAAGGTTGAGATGAGATTATTCATTAGATCTTGCTTGGTGACTAATACATATATTTTTAAATTATTTATATGCAGTGAGCAAGTGAAAACCTTTGTTCTGGTGAATGTTATTATCTGATAACATCATTGTGCCAGTGGACTTGCTTTTTCCTGAGAACTTTATTTTTTAAATGTGACATCATATTTTGGTCTTGTTGAATTCAAATTATCATTTGGCTAGTTGGTTAACTCAGGTATAAGAACAAAATATTGTTTTCACTAATTAGTCTGAAGTTTTTAGTTGAATCCTCGTTGCGAAGAAATTTTTTGCATCTCTAATAAATGTGCAATTTTATCTCAAACACAATATTAATCAAGCTAGAACAGGGTATAAACAAAACTATATTTATGAAGTGATATATCTATTTGTTTATGGGTGTTTAATATTTTCTTTGTTATTTAATAAAGTCTTCATCTTATATAGACATTTATGCGTTGAGTAGTTAAAGAGAGTATAACGAGTGGGGATTTTATCTTAATTCAAACAAAGGTTTCTTTCCATGTCATTTGATTTTATGTTTCTTGCACAATATTCTTTTTATTATAGGAACAAAGGATTGTTGAGTGTAGGAACATAGTTGTTTTATTTCCCCAGTACAAGAACAAAGTTGTTTTGTCTTTCCTAGTATAGGAACTTAGTGCAAAATATATTTGTTTTGAAAAACATTTCAGTGCAGGAACAAGTTTTTTTTGAAATGATTGAGCTTGCACGGTTTGGAATGAATCCAGGGTTTATTTGTTTTTGAAATATTTTATGAAAGTCTCTAATTGCTATTTTTTGAGTGAGGGTATAGTCTATGGAGTGATGTGGTGTCATTGTGTTAACAGTGCAGGAATAAAACTCCAAGGCTTCCTTTAAAGTTGTTCTTTTGGACCTGAGAGACTTAATTGTAGGGATAGAGATAGGATTTTCATAGTGAACCAGCAACCTTGGAATTGCTTGTGTTATGCCTCAAAGCTTATGACGCCCTGGTTCAATAATTAAGTGTTGAGGAATTGAATTTCAATTCTATCACTCAATAATGCTAGTATGATTATTAAGCAAGATAACATTGATTTACATTAAGCTAGTTGCTATGGCAGTAGATGCGAGAATTCATGTTCTTGATTTTTCAAGCTCAGGGGGAGTCTTATGGTTGTTTCAATCTCTAGCAGAGAATCATCGCAGTAGTAGTTTTATTGGAGAATCCATAAAATTATGGTTATGATGATTGGGAGTCCCAAAATTTGGAGGAGATTATACCTCAAAAGATCAACTTAAATATTCTTGGAGTTAGCACAGTTGGCTAGTGCTAGGAAATATATTTCCAACAGTATGTGGAAGTCCATAACTGGCCATTGGGATCAAAATTTATTGATATCTAAAATAAGGACCTTGAAGTCCTTAGGAATAGGTTGAATTTCGAATATCGGAAGTAGGTCGAATTTCAAACCCTGAATTTCGGAAGCTCATACTTTGGGGTGTCAAAAGGGTTGAATCTCAGAAGGCCAAATTTCGGAGGTTGGAGGCTCAGAATATTAGAGAAGGCTAAATATCGAGGAGCAGCCAGAACATCAGAACCCCAAATATCAAAAGGTCGACATATTGGAACCTCGAAGGTTTGATACATCGAAATTTCGTAACTACTTGTTAATTACAATCTTTTGCAAGCACCAATGGTTGCGAAGAGAAGAGATTACAAATGATTTCATTGCAAAACCAAAGGGCCAAGGGACCCTTTCTCTCTCCCCAGAGAAGATTCATGGCAGCATGTGATTAGCCCTCAGGAGTTGACAGTGGCAGATTACATTAGCATGATGTGGCAATATGGAGGACACATGGTAGTTAGATTCAACATTACTAGGTGGCCTAATGGGGAAAATTTGGGTGACACATTTCACCACTAAGGATATGCCATGTTGATTTGATGATGAGAGCTCGACATCATCTCAGAGGTCGGAATATCAGAGGTTGAGATTTCGCAAATTCTTTGTAATTACATTTTGGAGAAAGTCTGGATACAAGGAACTTTGATGTTGATTGGAATTTAGTCATGGAGACAAAAAGGAAGAAGGGCATAGATAAGGCTTAGAACCTAAGTTATATGGATCATATCGAAGGTTGGAGATTTTAGAAATCCACTATAAATGCATTTTGAGAAAAAAAAAATGATGCCTAGGAGCTTCGATGTGTTTGGAACTTGGTCATGAAAGCCCAAAGAACCAAGGGAAAAGAGAAATAACACAAGGAGAAAGGCCTCTAGCAAATCTTGAATGGCTTATCACCTAAGAGTTGTGCCACCAGTCACATCTTCCAGTCCCATGGAGGAAAAATAAGAAGGGGATAAATGCCAATTGGGATCTTGTAATATTGTAAGCTCATGCTAATAAAAAGTTATGATACACATGGCTCCAGAATTCCAATACGTCACGTATGAAGTTATCAGCCATAGAACATGACCCCATTATGGAAAATCAATAAGGGGCACAGGAAAAGGGGCTAAAGGCCAATCGAAATCCAATGATTTCATCATGTCCAACCTTAATACAATTATGAAAGGATTGGGCTCGAATATTGTTGTAAAAAGGAGTATAAAGGAGGAATGAGTTTGCATATAAGAGATCTAAAGAGGAGTTGGTCACTTGAATAAGTGGAAACTAAAGAGATCGTTGGGTCAAGGCAGAAAGGAGCATGATTGCACATAATGATTTATATGGAATTGGTTAGTAAGTTGAGACAAGTCATCCCTGATCTTACTTTTGTGCTTTATTGAATTAAATGAAGAACAAAGAAGCCATATGGAAGTGCCTTTCAAGCTTTGTGAGCCATGAATAAGCATGGAAAGCCTCATTGGGGGTGTAGGTGGACTGATGATTTATTTCTTAGCATGAAAACACTCAAGTTCCTATTCTCATGTTTAATGCAGGAGCATAATTTAAGCAAGAGATGCAAGAACAGGATGGAGAAGCCATGCAAGAGTACAATATGGTAGTTTGAATAGCAAAATAATGGTTGACAAAGATAGTAATGATCATAGCATAGGAGAGGAACAAAACCCAAGATTGTAGTTGAGCAACTGGTAGGGAGAAGCATTATTCCCAATGAGTTATGTGGAGAGCTTTGTGGGTGTGAGTGCATTGCTAAGGAAAGGCTAGGTGATCTTGTGCTACAAAGAAGAGGATGAGAGTGCCTATGTAGTGGAGAAAGAGGCTGATTAGATCATGTTTTGTTGTGTGAGAGGCCGAGAAGATCCTGTGAACAAAAGAGGCTAAGAAGACCTTGTGGAACAAAAGGGGCTGAGTGCTAAATGTATGTTGTTGAAAGTAGAGGGAAGAGAATGGTATGATGTTGTGGAGTGGATAGAGTGTTAAGAGAGTTGTGATGAGTGACTATTATTGAGTAGAACAGTGGGCTACTCCAGAATGAGTAGAGGAGAAATAGTCTTGCGTGGGCCAAAGGATAAGGAGAAAAGAGAGTTGAAAACAAGCAGAGAGGCTGCCAATTATAGTGAACAGTAAGTTTTTTGAGTCTAGTTTGGAGCCTGCATACAGGAAATTGGTTCTTCCATATCTAGTGGGTGTCTAATAAGGCTTGGGATTCGGTGCCTCCTGTAAGTTAGTTCTTGCATAAATCCAAGGAGTTTCAAGTTGGTGCTTGCAACAAATCCATGAAGTTGGTGCTTGTGTTGGTGCTTCTGGTAGGCTGATTAGGTGTCTGCAAAATGAGGGAGTTGGTGCTTCCTTCTAGTAGGTGCTAACAAACAATCAAAGGGATTTGGGGCTTCCTCTGAGTAGTGGATCATAAACATATTGATGTAATAGATTAGGTTCTCTTATTCTAGATCAATAAAAACAACAAGCTTTGGTGGTTTTTTCCTAAAAGGGTTTCCATGTTAAACCTTTTGTCTCGTGTGTTTGTTGTTTCCCATGTTGTGTATGCTTGTACTGGTTGATATGGCTACTGTTATGATATGTTAATGATTGCTCTGATATAATGGATGCCAAATTTTAATGAGTAAAGATAAATTTGCATAGAATTTAAAATTATCCTAAATATTGATTCACCCCCCTCTCAGTATTAACATTGTTTCTAACACCTTGCACCCACTTTTCACCCATCTTCTAAATATTTTACTCTAAAATGAAACCCCCTTGACATTGTTATCCTTTGTGTTGTTGTCAAGGATGTGACATCTTAAGGAAAAATAGGGCATTATCTCTCATATAGATCATTTAACCCATAAGTTCTTCTTCTTTAGACCTCATCTTCCATCCATTAAGATGGATCTATGTTGATCCTCAAGTCCCTAATTATCCTTCTTTTCCTTCTTTTCTTGTTTCTAGATCATCTTTAACTATATCGTTGCCTACCTTCTATCCCTTTCATGTTCCTTAATTTTTTTTTAGTATTTTTCTTTTATAATGTGATGCAGGAGCATTCGGACTTAGTCATCAATGTGAAAACTTTTTCACATGTTGTGGCTAAAAGAGGTTGAAATTCATTGACTTTGTTCGTAAAAAGCAGTTTTTACTGAGAGGATTAGATCTCTCAAGAAATTAGTTATCATTAATTATTTTAATAAGTTAGAGACTATCTTATTTTAAATTCAGAGATAGAGACTGTTAACAAGAGCTAGGATTTAGAAGATTCTTGTTAGATCTATTAAAAATAGAGATTTGTTGTTAGATATGGTTAGAGTGTTTATTGATTGATAAAAGGAAGGAAAATGTAATGAGCGAGAGGTGGAGTGGAGTGAGAGATAGAGTGAGTGTTTGGAATGCATTTTTAGGAGACAGAAGTCTTTTTCCCTGTATAATCTGGCCTAAGGCCAAGACTCTGTATTGTTATTGTGAATAAAACAGTATTGTGTGTATCATTCTATAACCGGCCTGTGGAGGCCTTGAATGCTTGGCTTTCCTTTGAATTTAGATAATATTGATGATGGCCTATGTTTTTCATATGTTTTAATGGATATCTGGTGTTAAGGGATCGATTGGTGAGTGCATTCCATCGTTCTGGTTTCACAGGTAGAAAATCCAAAATACACTAAGTATCAGGGTCAAAATACGTTTAAACAAAGAATTCAGACTTTAAATCCTTTAGACAAAGGTTTTGAATGCCCATCACGTCTGCAGAACCCCAAACCACATTGCCCTTGTGTATTCCCTTGTCACATCGCTGAAAGCCATTTACACTGGAAAATCACACTAAACACTTAGTAGATTCATTGAAGTGGACTTGAAATATTATAAATTGCGCTTTTGGACCTTATCGGGTCCGATCTATAATAACATTGTTGCAAAGGAAGGGAACCAACTTGTAATCGTTGAATTCCAATAGCGTGACATACTCGGATCTGAACCAATATAGGGGTGATTGGATAGCCTATTGGATCTGTAAGGCTATTGCATCAAAGGTTTAGTGGGGAGGTGATATATATTAAAGTGGCCATTTCAAATCACCGATAGAGATAGTGATATCGCATCGAGCCTCCATAGCACGATAGTTGTGAGCTGGTGGAACCCCGATCGCAATATTGCGATTGGATCCTGACCGTCCGATCGGTCAGATCTAGATCTACAGTGCTAATGCATATAATTGGTTGAAAAGGCATTAAAGCATAGTTTTAACATTATTGAAGGCTTTTGGGTCTCGAAAAGGAAAAACCTCATTTTTAAGCTTTTTCAAAGGCTTTTCGATTCCGATAGGGAAGGAGCCTATATTTTGCGTAAAAGGGGTGTTCGATGGGGTGATTTTTTGATTTTACAAATCGATTTGTGGGTTTTATTAAACCATTGTTTCTGCTACACCATTTGTTTGGTATCAAAGGAGAAGAAAGAGTTGTTTGCAGTGAAGATGCCATCAAGGAGAGGAATTGGTCGAGGAAGACCAAATCCAAATGCAATTCTTTTGGAATAGGTGTGGAGTCTGCATGCATGAATGGAGACAATTGAGACTACTCAGAGAAGAGTGCCTGATGAAGGAGCCGAGAGCTCTTCAGAATAATCTGCTGCTAAAGCGGAGGAAGCAGAGGAATACAATGAGACTACCAAGGTCATCAAGATGCTGGAAAAAGTAGAAAGAAAACCCAAGGTGGCGATCCCTATGTATGAAGGGAGTCTGAATGCAGAGGAGCTTATGGATTGGATCAGATCCATAGACCAGTACTTTGACTATGAAGAGGCTGAGGAGAAGAAGATGGTGAAGTTTGCAGTCACTAGATTGAAGGGTCATGCAGCCATCTGGTGGGATGAGGGATAGACATCAAGAACAAGGAAAGGGAAATCCAAGATCAAGCAGTGGGACAAAATGGTAAGTAAAATGAAAGCCAAGTTTTTTCCTAAAGACTATCATTTGAATCTTTTTAAGAAATTACAAAATTTAATGCAGAGAGGAATGTCTGTTAAGGAGTATACAGAAGAATTTTATAAACTGAGTATTAGAGTAGGGCATGTAGATGATGATGTGGAAAAGATAGCTAGATATATAAATGGGTTAAGGTATGAGATACAAGATGAGATTAGCTTGTTAAGTCTAAAAACTATTGAGGATGCCTATCAAGCAAGTTTGAAGGCAGAAGAGAAGATATTGAGGAAACAGAGTCAAAGGAATAGAGGAAAAAGCTCAGCAAGAGGCAGAGGAGCTACTAGATCAAGGGGACAACAGCATCAGCATGAAGCGGGAAGCTCAAGTAGCAAATGACCATAGAGGCATGAAGCTAACAGAGGAAGATTCGCACCCAGAGGAAGAGATGTTCAATGTTATACATGTGGAGAGTGGGGACATATGTCATGGGACTATCCTCATAATAAACCAACAAATCAGAGGAATGAAAATGTGGTTGAGGCAAAGCCAGAACCACCTTGGCTTGTGGAAAAGGAAGAACCCCCTAAAGAATGTGAATCACTATTATTGATAATAACTTTGCTGAGAGCAGATAAGGAGACTGAAGAGCCTGCGAAGAGGAAGAACTTGTTCAGGACCACCTGTAAATCAAAAGGTAAGTGTTGTAAGGTAATAATTGATAGTGGAAGCACTCACAATATTGTCTCCACAGAGATGGTGGATAAGCTTGGGTTAGCAAAGATAGTACATCCTGCACCCTACATAGTGTCTTGGTTACAGAAGGGGCATCAAGTCATTGTCATAGAACAATGCAAAGTTGAGATACAAATTGGTACGTATAAAGATGTGATTTTATGCGATATAATGCCCATGGATGTATGTCGTATATTATTGGGGAGACCGTGGCAGTTTCATCGGAAAGTGGTTCATGATAGGAGGAGAAACACCTATACCATAGAGAAGGATGGAACTAAGCACACATTGTTTCCATTGAAGAATGATATTGATAAAGGAACGCCTGGAAATAGGATTATGTTGATAAGTGGGAAAGAATTGCTACAAGAGGTAGTGAAGAGCGAGTTGCATTTTGCTATCATAGGAAGGCCAAAGGTAATCTTAACCTCCAAAAATTTAGATGATCTACCTGAAGAAGTTAATTTTTTGTTAGATGAATTTGTTGATATCATTGTGGATGAATTATCGAATGCCTTATCACCAATTAGAAGTATTAGTCATCATATTGACTTAATACCAGGAGCAAGCTTGCCAAATAAAGTTGTGTATAGACTAACTCCTCAAGAAAATGTAGAAGTTGGAAGGCAAGTACAGGAACTGATGGATAAGGGGTTGATTAGAGAAATTCTTAGTCCATTTGATGTACCAACAGTACTCAGTCTAAAGAAGGTCAGAGAATGGCACATGTGCATAGATTCTAGATCTATCAACAAAATCACAATTAGGTACGGATTTCCTTTGCCAAAAATGGATGATTTAATGGATTGTTTAAGCGGATCCAGATACTTTACTAAGATAGATCTAAATAGAGGGTATCATCAAATAAAGATTAGGAAGGTGATGAATGGAAAACTACCTTCAAAACAAATAGTGGACTGTATGAGTGGTTAGTGATGCATTTTGGGCTCACTAATGCACCCAGCACGTTCATGAGACTAATGAACAAAGTCTTGAAGGAGTATGAAGGTAAATTTGTCATTGTTTACCTTGATGATATTTTGGTTTTTAGCAAAAGTAAATAGGAGCATTTAGAACATCTTAAGTTGGTCCTGAGAACTCTGCAAAAAGAGAAACTATTAATAAATTTGAAGAAGTGTAGTTTCATGAAGGAGGAGTTGGTGTACTTGGGATATGTAGTTTCCAAAGAGGGCTTGAAGATGGATCTAGGAAAGGTCCAAGCAATTTGGAACTCACCTACTCCAAAAAGTGTATTTGAGGTAAGAATCTTCCATGGACTTGCAAGTTTTTACAAAAAGTTTATAAGAGGTTTCAGTCAAGTTTGTGCACCAATCCTTGAGACAATCAAGGAGATCAATCAGCCATTTCAATGGATAAAAGCAGCAGATAGAAACTTTAATTTGTTGAAGAATAAGATCACAGAGGAGCCAATTTTAGCATTTCCTAATTTTGAGAAAGTCTTTCAAGTAGAAACATATGCAAGTGGAGTTGCAGTTGGCGCAGTTCTAAGTCAGGAGAAAAGGCCAATAACATATTTCAGTGAAAAACTGAATGATGCAAATAAGAAATATTCTTCTTATGACAAGGAGTTTTGTGCTATTGTGCAGGCTTTGAAAAAGTGGATACATTACTTGCTACCAAAATAGTTTATCTTATATTCTGACAATCATGCCTTATAGTTTATCAATAACCAGCTGCAGCTGAATTAGAAGCATGCCAAATGGGTAGGATTTCTGCAAAGTTTTACTTTGTAATAAAACATAAGACTGGTAAGTCTAATAAAGTAGCAGATGCATTGAGCAGGGTAAGTTTTATTATGCAAGAGTTCAAAGTGGGTGTTGTAGGTGTTAACACCCAGGTTGTTCCCTTTGACTCCCAAGGGAATACGGTCAAGGTAACCACTAACCAATCTTTGGATTACAGCTTCTAGCCCAACTGTAATCAGAGAGGGCTCTCTCTTTAAGGTTTGTCTCTGTTCTGTGGAGATTTTAGGCTAGTTATGAAGTAAGGATTTTGGTTTATGTTTGGTTGGAAGGATGTCTTTCTGTACCTAAAGTGAAAATCTGCAGATAATGTTAGTTCATTGGGCAATGGAGTTTGTGGCTACTGTTTTTTTTGAAATCTTGAGTTTGAGTAGCTGGAATTACAGGGCCATTTAAATACTTCATAAAACAAACTTGAAATTATGATGGTGACATATAAACAACCAGTGAAAAGCAATTAAGAATTTTCCACTAAGCTGGGGTGTGGGAAAGAGATATATTCCTCAGGAGCAAACTTGAATTCCTGAAACAATAATCACTGTGAAAGATATAGTGTGAAAGGGTAGCAATTAATAATTCCACCATTATTACTATAACTGAAGAAAAACATTCAAAAATAGCTTAGATTGAGTTCAGGGTAATCTATGATTAAATCCTGGAACTATTATTTTTCCTTTCCATTAACTGTAAAGCACAGAATCATGAAAGAGATATGAAAAGATGATAAAACACATAACAAAGAGTTGTAGGGAAAACGTATTGTGCCATGAAATATGCAGGAATCCTGTAACTTTCAGCTAAACACCACAATGCATCAAACAACACAGAGCTTTGGAAATTCCACCGCCTTTGTATTACTTCTCTGAGAATTTACAGTAAAAAGAACTCTAGAAGAGACATCAACAACAACCAACCCCTGCAAACTCATGCGAGGGGGAATATATAGAAATGTTTCATACAAAATATCTCAGGCGTTGAGTCATCTGAGAAATAAATATCTTCACCAACTCATACAGAAATACCAGATAAGAAGTTATTGCAGCTTTCAATACAACATAAATGATCTTTAATTATGTCAGAAGATTTCGACCTTTGGAGGTCACCGAGTCGGTTGAACACTTTGTTATAACTGATGAATGACGTGTCTTTGCAGCTCTGTCCTCCTGTAGCTTTTCGGCCCTGTCACCTGTGACTGTCAGTGTTGCTGTGGTGGCCGAATGGTTTCGCTGAGTTGGCTCAGCCTCTTTTCTTCATACACGCTGATATATCAAAATTTTCCTGTGCATGACAACTTATATATTTAAATGGAGAAAACATGATTACTGGCTCTGGTTTAGTAGTAATTGTATCAATCCATTCCAGACTTCCTATGTGGGCAATTGATGTCTTAAAATTGCCTCTATAGTCTCATCTGCCTCTGTATATTTATAGAAATTTGGAGGCGCATCAAATAATTGATTGATTTCATTCATGATAAAAAATAAGCTCTCTACCCTATTGTAGAGATTCTGTCCTGATGTTGGCCCTGATTCTGCTGAAGTGCTGGGCTTTTCTGCAATCTGATTTGTAGCAAAGGTGTTGACCCTCTTGGCATAATTTTCATGGGAAAGTAGTCTTCCTGAGGTGCCCATTAAGCTAGGAAGACCTCTGTTCTGTAATGCTATAAATTTGTCCATGAATTTATTGATGTCTGTCTGCATATCCTGGCTTCTTCTCTCTAATGTCTGTACCAAGTTTCTTAGTGTCAGGACCCTTTTGACCATCGAAATGGTCTCAGTCCTGTTGGCAATTCCCATTTTGACCAGCTGAGAACTTTTTCTGTAATTAAGCACATTAATCATTCTGGTGGCAGCCTCAGGCATACTGCCTAGAGATGCCCTTGCTCTTTGGATTTCCCTATGTGCTTCTCCAATGAGCCCCATCTGCTCATGAATAGCCTCAATATATTCCCACTGGTCTGTGATGGATTGGCCAATATTGGCCCGTAGGACTCTCTTGAGCTCAGTTGTTACTTTATCAAGTGTGAGCTCTTTCTCTAGCTCATTTATCCTCTTTTTGAGAGTCTTTATCTCTCTTTCTCTCTCAGCTACGTTTTTCTTGGATTTATCATATTTTTCATTGATCTTAGCCAAAGTTTCTTTGGCTTGACTTAGCTCTGTCATTTGGGCCTCCAAGAGCTGAATTTCATTCTTGAGTTTCTGCATGTCAAGGCTTTGAGCCTGCTCTGTTGTTGGTGCTGAGGTAGAGGGTGTTGCTTGCTCTGTCTGCTGAATGGGAGGGGCAGTGGTTTGAGGAGCTTCTTCCAAATTGATTGTTTCTGGAGGGGGCTGAGAAAGGGGGCTGAGAAGTTTGGCCTGCCTCTTTCTGTTGCAATGCTGCTTAAAGTGCAGCCTCTGATTCCTCCAACTTTTCTTGTGTTTGGATGAGTTGTTTATACAGTGACACCAGCATAGCTGCTGCATCCTTGTCATGTCTCAGCTGGGCAACTTCTTTAGTTTGGGGATGAAGAGTTGCTGGGATCTTGATCATCTTCCTTAATGCTGCCATATTTGCATCCCTTAGCTTCAACAGCTCCTGCACAGCTTTGACATCCTTGGGATCATGCCCAAGCTCTATTATGATGTCCTCCAGAGCTTTGATTCTATTGTCCTTTGCTTGAGAGGATGCTCTTTCCAACTCAAGTTGGGCAGTTGTATTATGTAGGCTATTTTCTAGCATGTAATTCACCAATGTTTTATCTGCCAAGGAGGCATATACCATCTCACCCGTTTGCTTATGTAATTCTATCTGATCCATAGGGTGTATGTCCTTGGCAAGGACCTCAAGGTTGCTCCTGATGTAGTCTGCAGCTGAATGTGGCTGCATCACGACTGGCATGAAGTGGCTCATAATCATCTTGTCCTCCTGGACATCGTAGGCAGACATAAGTCTTTGCTGGTTGGTGGGAGCCATTTTCAACAGATGATTATATAATTGTATCCTTATGGGCTCATTCCTCTTCTTTATGTCCATGAACTGCTGCTTGATGCTCAGTTCACCTCCTCTTTGTTGGCT
>APFE030592398.1:0-52587 GCA_000404065.3 Pinus taeda | reverse complement strand
CATGGTATTAATAATAATCTAGCCCATGGTATTTGGCCCATAGGTTTCACCTAAATATAACTCATTTTTTGAGTGTTCATAAATATAAGGTGACTTATGGAGTAAATATAAAAAATGTTTTATTTGTTTACCATACCTCTCGTTTATTTATATTTTTATTAATTTGCCATGCCTCTTTTACAAATATGGTATTTGGCCCATAGGATTCACTTAAGTAAAACCTCTTTTTTGAGCCTTCATAAATAGAAACAGGGTTATGGAATAATATAAAAAGAGGTTTTATTTATTTACCATACGTCTAGTTTATTTATATTTTTATTTATTTACCATACCTTTTGAGTAAGTATAAAAAGAGGTTTTATTTATTTATCATACCTCCACTTTATTTATATTTTTATTTGTTTACATCGTTGCATGTATAAAAGGAAACTTATGGAGTAAATATAAAAAATGTTTTATTTATTTACCATACCTCTCATTTATTTATATTTTTATTAATTTACCATACCTCTTTTATAAATATGGTATTTATCCCATAGGATTCACTTAAATAAAACCTATTCTTGAAAATTAGGGTGAATGGAAGGTTGTAACTCCTAATTTCAAAGGCTAAATTTACCTTTTTTACCCTCTCCCTTAAAATAAGGTGGGCTATTTTAGGTGATTTGTAAAAATGTACTATGATACAAAATATTTGCCCACTAAAAATTTAAAACCCCTTAATTTCACCTAACGACGAAAATTCGCCGCTAAAATTTTCCATGTGGCAAGGGATATTTATCCCATTGACCAAATCGAATTGCATAAACAGGATGGAGAGATGATATACTCCACCCTCACAGGTAAAGCCATAGCTGCCCATCAACTGCAGAATTCATTGAGCAATATCTAAGATCAATATCAATTAGAGAAGGCCTCCTCATAGGCCCAGAATACTAGTATCAAGTCTTTGGAAGACTTAGTGATTGAATTGGGACATGATCCAAAAGATATCAAAGCCACAGAGTAGCTGATTAAGAGAAAAAACGATGACGTTACTGCACTGAAAAAACAGTTGAAGATACCTCAGCTGCAACATCTCCAAATAGAGGAGGTCTTAGAGAGCCAAAATAGACATGAAAAGTTGATGGACTTGGTCCTAAAACTTAATGATCAGTTAAAGGAGACAAAGAAAGAACTAGACACTTTAATTCAATTGAAGCAAAGTGATATTGCCACTACATCTACAAATGTCATCCCAACGGTCTCAACAACAGTCCCTTCAACGCTGGCGGCCTCATTGGCTCCCACAGCTCCCATGCCTACAGCGCAACCAATTTCAACAGAGTCTACATCAACAACAGGTGCATCAAGAGAAAAATTAATAAAGTTGGTCAGAGCCATGGAGGAAATGTCTATTCAGGCTACATAAATGAACAAACTAAAAGAAAAGGTGACAAGATTAGAAACAGATTACGAGATTTCCAAGATCATGAACAAGGAAGAAGTGCAGAAAGATGCCAGAATGAATGAAAGATTAAAGGCCATGGAGAAAGACCTAACACTAAAGGAACCCCTTGGGCAAGCTAAGGAACTATTATGGTCCAATATCATTGACTCTGTCAATGATATTTGGTCATCCATTCAAGTGATTTTTGAACATATAGACCCGATAAAGATAGCTACAAACACTATCCAAAAATTCAAGGAAGAATTAGGAGACATGCCTAAAGATTCAACTAGAATTATCCACTTCCTCAACAGTAAAAACAAGTATGAACTTCAAGTGTTGGATATAGAGGATAGGACAGAAACAATTTTGGAGGTAAGAAAAGTCCTTTCCAAGAGAAACTGACAAGTGACAAAATATGCAGGTAGCAGTCGATAGATTTATGGCCAAGTTTCAAATTTTGAGAGAGAAAGGGTTACCCAGTCCCGGTCATAAATGACAAGTTCATGACATAATAGGATTATGATAGAAAAATTAGAGAGCTAGCTAAAGAACATGCCAATATATCATCGATAAAAGCATTGCCAACAGGAAAAGTTCTTTACCAGACATTTGAAAACTTGTTTTTCCTCTAGCATGAAGTGAAACACCTATTCATCACCAGGGCTAAGTTTGCTAAGTACACTGAGGCATATGAGATATATAGAAGGATGTTGAAAATCAAGTTACGTGATGCTGAATTATGGGAAAAAATAATTGATTTACTATAGTAAAATGTAGTAAAAAGGTTAATATACAGTCAACAGGGTAAAAGGTAAAGGTAGGTCAGCATGGTTAAAGAGTATCAGTGCCAAAGAGTATCATATGAAAGCCAAAAGTGAATACAACTTCCAACGTAAAAAACCAAACAACAAAGCAACATAAAGGGCTACAAACCAAAATATTAAGGCCAGCAGCACCACAATAAAAGGGACATCATGAAAGCAGTTCAATAGTTGTCTCTATCTTCTTGCAAGAAGATATTTTTGTTTCCTAGATTAAATCTCAATTTAGTTTGAGATATTTTGTAATAAACTTGTTATAAATACTTCACAATTCGAAGTATGTAGGGTGGATTCTTAGACATTTCTATAGACTTCTTGATCAAAAGACTGTAAAGCTATTGTATCACTGATTGGGCCAACAAGCTAGATTGATGAATAAAGACAAGATATTTCACAGGATTCACGTGTTGAGCGAAGTGCAGACAAGTATTTTCTCACGTTGTTATTATCTTTCTTAAAGTTTTTCCACAATGTATATCTAAATCTGAATGCTATAACTGGAGTATTATCTCAAAATTTGTTTAATTACACTCTGTCTTAACAGTTAGGCATATAAATGTTTTCTACTGATATCTAAGTTAAGGAATTCTTAATTGCTCCTTAGTTTAGGTCATCTCTTTATAATCTATAGTAAATGATTCTTAATTGCCCTTTGTTTCCGATTACCCTCTGTTCCTCGTTTAAGTCCCGGTCTGAGAATTCTTGATTTCTCTCTCACCCTGATTCAAACCATTTCACCCCTCTGGCCCAAAGACCTGCACTCTACTCTACTATATTTCCCTTTGAGCATTCCCTTTAGTGAGTTAATTCCAGTTCTGCTTCCCTTCTATTGACTCCATAGCCCAATGGTCTAAAGACATCATTATATCCATCTGTTTTAAGGATTCCACCATCCAATCATCAATACAAATAAAAAACCCCCCGTGAACATTCATAACTAGCTTGAAATCCCAACAAACAAAGCTAAATCACATAGAGAGAGCCCTCTCCGAGCCTAGGTTGGCTAGAGCTTATGCTTGAAAGTTGGTTTGTGGTTACCTCAGTCATTTTCTTTCTTTTGATAACTTCTAGAGAAAATTTTGAGTGATAACATAGTGGCAACCATACTGGGGAAATTGAATCCTTAGTCCTAATAAAGCTTTAAGAAGATTATAAATCTTCATTTTGAACCTCTTAAAGTCATTTGTTAGAAGTTATCCTGAAAAAATCTCACAAAAATAATTAAAAATTTTGAAATTTTGGCTTCCAGGAAGACTCATTTTGTTAGGGTTAATCCAGACCCAAATCCTTCCCAGGTAGTTGATAATACTAACCTAATTTCAAGGAAATCCAAAAAAGAAGAAAGTTCAGTTAGCCAGATACCATTAGTTAAAGCTAATTCATATCTTGGTGAGTGGTTATTTTTAGAAGAACTTCCCTTTGATGTGCCATTTGGTCTTTCATTATTTAGAACAAAATCTGAAAATGCACTCAGTGAAACTGTTCTAGATCCTAATTTTATTGTAGACCTTGAAGTTCAACAAGCCAACAAATACATTGATGAATACATTTTGAAATCTCTACAATAATCCATTAATACCACCACAACCCCTAAGATTACTGAACAATCGTCCATTACTTTGAGTTCACCATTTTTCCCTTCAAATTCATCAATAATATCTTCTGAAGTCCTTTCTTCACCACCATTTATACCTACTCTCCCTCACCAACCTATCATTACCCATTCATCACCTACTAGTCCTAGTTCTTCATCCACTACTACATCATCTCCAAGTACCTCAACCCCACATCTTAGCCCCTCCCAACTTAGAGCAATGGCAAATAGATATGCTCCTCTTATTTTACCTGCCCAACTTGGTGCTATGCCAGCAAACTACCAAAGTAAAATTGTTCAATATGATGGCATAAGACATTACACTGCACAAAAACATGTCAATAAGATAACATATTACTTTGAGTTGCATGAGATTGACATAGATAATGTTCAAATGAGACTCTTTGCCCAGACTTTAGTTGGTGATGTTAGGAAATGGTTTAGAGCATTGCGTGCTAATAATATTGATAGTTTAGATGCATTTCACCAGCAATTTTTGAACAGATGGGAAAAGAAAAATAATCCCCTACAAATCCTTTCATAATATGAGAATATTAGAAGAGGACCCAATGAAATTGTTCAATATTACTGCACTAGATTCAATAATATATATAATGCCATCCTAGTTAATCTTAGACCCCCACCTAACTTAGCATTAATAAATTTCCCTGATGGTTTTGACATAGATATGGCATACCAACTTAGGGAAAGAAATCCCCCAACATTAGAATAAATGCAAAGTGTAGTTGTTAGTGTTGAAGCTAATTTGTTACCTAAAAGGGCTACAATTAGAAATGAAAAAAGACGAATTGCTAAAGATGAAACTTCACCATCTGACATTAAAATAGATGGTTTAGCCAAAAGTATGGAAATACTAATGGATAGAATAGAGAACACATAAAGGAAACCCCAATGGGATAACCAACAAGCACCTCTAGTTAAAAACTTGAATTTTAGAAAAAACCAAAACCAAAACATTGGGAAAAATGGACCGGATCAGAACATTAGGTCTCCTTTTCAAGAAAATTATGCAGAGATATCCCATCTAGAAGGTCCAAAACAAGATACACAAATTAAGCTAATGGGAATAAATGATGAGGATACTATTTTTCTAACCCAAGATGAGTAGGAACTACATATGCTGCAGCAATTACAAATACAGTGTGGAGAATCATTTTATTACAAACAGGGATATGATTATGCCATTTTTGAAGTGCATAAACAGTATAATCTAAGAAGCAAAAATAATGCTATGCCCTTGACCAAACTAAGAAAATAGTGAAAAGTCAACCCATGAAAATAAAAGAAGCCCCTGTTTCAAAGATCCTCCAAATTCTCCCTAGGAAGAACCCAAATCCTTCTGGCCCCACAGTTGTAGATATAACCTCTGATCAACCTTCTGATGATCCGCCATCCACTTCAATTCCACCTAAGGAACCAGTGGACAAAGCTCAAAACATCAGATCTGAAAATCCACATAAGGAGATCCCCAATAAAGGAAAAAAAGATAAGCCTACTCAAGTCCCCGCTGCAAAAATTCTAAACCTTCAAACAGAAAAGGTCTCTTTTCCATTCAATATGGGAGCAAAGATAGCAAAGCTAAAGATTTCAGTTCCTTTAACAGAACTAATCAAGAACGAAACTTACAAATCATAAATAAACCAGACCTTAAACATTGTTGAAAATGAGGATTGTGTCAACCTGTTTGATGACCAACCAGAACTCATATTTGGTCTAGATGTTAATGGAAAACTATTAGAAGGAGGAGTTCCACCTTTTTATATCAGCCTTAGTATCCATGATAAAATTCTACACAATGCAATGTTGGATTCTAGGGCCTTGCACAAGTTAATGCCGAAATCAATGATGGAGAAATTAAACCTAGACATTACAAGGCCTTACAAAGACTTATTCTCATTTGACTCCAGTCAGGTACATTGTCTAGGATTGATTAAAGAATTGCATGTCACTTTAGTCCAATATCCTGCCAAAAGCATCCTTATGGATATTGTAGTGGCTCACATCCCACCAAAGTATGGCATGCTGTTATCCAGATCATGGGGAGCCAAACTTCAAGGATCTTTACAACTAGATATGTCATATGCAACAATCTCTGTTTTTGGACAACCTAAGAAACTATACCGTGAAACCTTAATGCAATATATGTTAAGTAGCCAGGATCGGCAAAACTTCCCCATCTACTCCATATACTCAGATATAGATTCTTTTATCTTGTATAATGCTGATCAAACACAAGAAGAAATTTCAGACAATATTAATACAAAACCAAAAGAAATTGCAGTTTTTACACAAAATGAAGCTAACCAAACTACAAAACTTCTCAATGAACAAGATGGTCAAACTGCTATAAATGATGAAAATTTTGTTGCACCAGATAGAGAAAATTATAATCATGAGATATTATGGAATTTAGAATTTGATGGATCAGTCAATGGGTTAGGAGCAGGAGTAGGAGTGTGGGGATATAATTTGGAAAATAATCACTCAGAAGGCCATTCTTATAGATTGAATTTTAAATGTACTAATAATATGGCCGAGTATGAAGCATTAATTTTAGGTCTTAAGTTAGTTAGGAATCTAGGATCTAAAAGAGTTTTGGTCATGGGAGACTCTGAACTAATTATAAAACAGATTGATGCTATATATATGACAAAGGACCCTAGATTAAGTTGTTATAGAGGAACTATTGTAGAAATAGTTAACACTTTCCTAGAAACAAAGCTTGTAGTAATCCCTAGAAAACACAATATGCAAGTCCATAGTTTAGCAATGTTTGCCAACACCTGCAAATTACCCTTCCAACCTAACCATTAGTACACTGTTGAAGTTATGCACAGACCTGCAATTCTAGATAATTTGAAGAATTGGCAAATATTTTCTGATAACAAATAGATAAATAACTTTTTTACTTTCAGAAGAAGAGTTTGTAAGTAACAATATAGATATTGATACATCAATAGGTCCTGACACTAAGGATAAGACAGAAATAACTGAGATAGAAGGTGACGAACTAGATAGAGTCAACCTAACTAAATTTACTAAATCAGATGTAGATAACTTAGAACAAATTGAGATTGATGAAATAATCAGTGAAGAAACTGAAGTAATTAATCTCAAGGATAACTTCTTACCAAAGGGATTAACCCTATGGAATATTTATTTGATTCAAATGATGTTCCTAGGAAACCTAAAATGGAACCATTAAGTTCTGATATAGAGGAATATAATATAGGCACCAATGAAAATCCTAAGCTGATCAAACTTTCAAAATCATTACCTCCAACTAAAAAAGTAAAATACATTGAGTTGTTGAAAGAATTTCAGGATGTCTTTTCATGGATTTCTGAGGATCTCAAATCCTATAACACCGACATCATCTAGCACACAATTCCTATTAAAGAAAATCAAAATCCTTTCAAACAAAAACTTCGAAGAATCAATCCTGTCTTATTACCTGCAATTGAAAAAGAAATTCAGAGGATGTATGATACTAAAATAATTGCACCAATCAACTAGAAAGAAAACTGGCGAGATCAGAATCTGTGTGGATCTCAGAAACATCTACAAAGTGTCACTAAAAGACAATTACCCTCTCCCCAAAATGGACCACATTTTATAGAGAGTAGTTGGATCAACCAGAATTGCATTGTTGGATGGGTTTTATGGCTACAATCAATTCTTTGTTCATCCTGATGACCAACCCAAAACTGCTTTTACTACTCCTTGGGGCACATTTATGTATGTGAAAATGCCTTTTTGGCTAATAAATGCAAGAGCCACTTTCCAGAGGGCTATGCATATAGCCTTTGCAAAAGAAATTCAGGATTTCCTTGTGATATATCTAGCTGATATTACTGTATTTTCAAAATCTGACAATCAACATTTGGATCATCTAAGACAAGTTTTTATTAAATGAAGGAAATTTGGAATCTCCTTGAACCCCAAAAATTCATTGTTTGGGTTAGAAGAAGGAAAGTTGTTAGGTCACATAATTTCAAAAGATGGTATAAGAATAGACCCTACCACGGTAGAACCCATCCTACAAATACAACACCCTAGGAACATTAAAGAGTTACAAACTTTCTTAGGGAAAATTATTTTTCTTATAAGATTTATATCTAATATAGCAGAGTTAATTAGATCACCAAAAAACACACTGAAAAAAGAATCCACTATGAAATGGAATGTTGAGGCTAAAAAATCCTTTGAATATATTAAACTAGCCTTGACTAAAACACCTATGTTAATCAGTCCTAAATTTGACAGAGATTTCATCTTATTTTCCTTTGCTTCTGAGCACACGATTGTTGTAGTTCTATTGCAGAAGAATGACCAGGGCTATCAACAACCCATTGCATTCTTTAGCAAAGCCTTGAGAGATGCCTCCTTGAAATACAATATAATGGAAAAACAAGCATTGGATTTAGTCAAAGCCATTAAGGACTTTAGGGTATACATCTTATATTCTCATATAGTAGCCTATGTTCCAAATTCAGTAGTATAAGACATCCTAACTCAAGATGGTCCTGATGGGAAGAGGGGAAAGTAGATTGCTACTATTTTAGAGTATGATATATAAATCAAACCTACTAAGTTAATCAAGGGCCAAGGTTTAGCCAAGCTCATGGGTGAATCGAACGGTCAAGCCTTGGATATAAACTTTATTGCAACAATAGATAATGAAGAGGAGATGGAAACTCCACTAATTAGCTAGGCCTTTATTGAATCACGTTGGTATGCTGATATTATTTATGTTCGACTGAACTTACAGGCTCCTCCTGAATTATCTAGGACTAAAAGTAGGTTTTTGAATATGAAATCCTTGAAATTTTGTATATTAGACAATGCTCTGTTTCAGAGATATCATGAAGGTATTATTCTTAATTGCTTATTAAAATAAGAATATGACAAATTTTTGCAAGAGTTTCATGCAGGTGACTGTGGAGGACATCTTTACTAGAAGACCACTGCAGATAAAATCCTTAGAGCTGGTTTCTATTGACCTACCTTGTTTGTTGATGTAAAAAAATATGTGACCTCCTGTCACAAATGTCAAATTTTTGAGGGGAAGAAAAATCTTTTACCTTTACCCCTCAAGCCAATCTTTGCTGAAATACCTATTCAATAATGGGGTTTAGACTTCATTGGTGAACTTCACCCACCCTACTCTTCCAAGCACAAATGGATCCTCACAAAAACAGACTACTTCACAAAATAGATAGAGGCCATACCTTCAAGGAAATCCACAGATACTGTTAGCATAAACTTCCTTGTAACCAATATTCTATCAAGATTTGGATGCCCAACTAAACTCATTACTGATAATGCAACAACGTTTAAATCCAAAAGAATGATAGATTTCTGCAATAAATATCATATCACCCTGGGCCATTCTACAACCTATTACCCTCAAGGAAATGGATTGGGAGAATCCTCAAACAAAATCCTGGTAAGCATCATCAAGAAGTTACTAGAGGACAATAAGAAAAATTGTAATAAAATGCTAGTCAATGCCTTATGGGCAGACATATTGACTACTAATAAATCAATTGGTACTTCTCCCTATCAACTAGTTTATGGGATGGAAGTTGTCTTTCAATCCTCTTTGGGAGTACCAGTAATGAAGATACTTCAAGAATTGCAGGTTGAACCAAATAGTATCCAAAGAAGAATCAACCAAAATATTCATCTATAACAAACTAGAGAAGAGGTCTATATTAGGTCTCAAGTTGTGCAGGAAAGGGTTAAAATATTTTCGATAATAGAACCAAGGCTGAATATTTCTACTTGGCTGACAAGTTGATCAAGTGGGATTCAAGGAGGGAAGACACAGGTGAACATGGGAAATTTGATTTCCTATGGAAAGTTCCCTATGACATTTATGCTTACAGAGGAAATAATGCTTTCTTCCTGAGAGAAATTGATGGTACAGATGTAGAAGGTGGGCTAGTGAATGGTCGAATGCTAAAACACTACTTGGAACCTAGTTACTAATTTTCATTTCCCATGTTGTACATATTTTATTTACAAAGTCTATTATGGATTGGATGGTGATTTTTAAAGTTGAAGCTCGAAGAGAAGGCCCTAAGCTTTGAAGGATTTATTGTCATAAGTATCAATAATACAGATGCATAGAAGAACACTTTGCAAGGTAACATCAACAACAATTCAAAGGCCAATGATATTTAAAGTTCTTGACATTTCACTAGAAAATGCCATCCCCAAGTGGAGCCACTGTTAGGTTCCTATACCAATAGGAGTCATAATTTTGAATGATTAAGGTTAAGCCTTGTAATATTGTACATACCTTTACTTTCTGCAAATGTTTTCCATATTAAAAAATTAAAAAATGTAAAGAGGGTATGTCCTAAAAGAAAAATTAAAGGACAAGAAGAATGAAAAAGGTCAAAAAATGAAAATATATGAACCCCATGTTATCACTCAGGTTGTTCCCTGGCTCTAGGAGGGAATACGACCGAGGTAACCACTAACCAATCTTTCAGCTGTAGATTCTAGCCAATCTGCAACCAGAGAGGGCTCTCTCTTTATGATTTAGATTTGTTTGATTGTATATTAGGCTAGCTATTAGGTACAAGTTTTGTTCGGTGTTTGGAAGATGGCATTCAGTAGAACAAGGCAGTAAGTTGAGGGAAGTTCAGACCATTGGGTTGATGGAGTCTAATGGAAATGAACCTCTAAGATGGTTTCTTTGGCAATAAGACAACTATCGAACAAGATAATTAAACATAGAACAACCTTGAAGCTGAAATAAGATGAAATGAAGTCAAGGAATGAAAGGCAATCAAGAATTTTTCATTTTGTTGACAGAGGGAAATTGCATAAATATTATCAGGGAGCAGTTAAGAATTCCTTGATGATATTCAGAGTGAAAGAACCATGGAGACAAGAGCAATCAAGAATTCTTGCCTATGCTAGTCCTGTGGAAAACATAAAAAATTACAGGAATTGAACACAGAGTACAACAAAGTAAATTCTGGGTTATCCTTCTTTCTTGTAACTTAGAACATGATATTTAGATGATAAGTAAGACACAAATATAGTAAAATAAGAGTACAGAAAACTTATTGATCCATGTACTAACATAAGAATTCTGCAATATATCCTTTTGCCATCGATTCCACAACAGTAAGTTCACCAACAAAGCATTCCAACAACTTTTATTTCTGAAGAGTTCTAAAAAACATAGAGTGCAGGTCCAAAATTCTATTCACCAGCCAACAATAATACATCTCTTTAGCAAGTATTTATAGAAGTTTACAAAATATCCCATAGGGAAATATCTGGACATAAATTTATCCATCTACTTTGGCAGGAACCATAACTAATGTGGGAAAAAACTGCACAACAATAACTGAGGAAATAAATGCGCTTTACTGGCTGCTGTAGGTGTCCTGTTTGTTGTTGACCCTTTGACTCTGATAGTCGTTTGATGACTGCTTTGCTGATGTGCTATCTTGTTGTGTTGTCCTGTTGTGTTGTGCTTTGTCACCTGTGTCTTAAGCTTGCTTTATCTTGGCGTGAATATTCTCCTCGGCTGATTTGATTTTCCTTGACATTTCCTTTTTAAATATAAATGTAAATACTTTTCAAAAAAGGAGAAATCAACTTATTTTGGAAGGACATCCAGCATGCTCTGCCACCACTGATCTGTTGGTAACTGATGTTTTCTTAATTTGAGAAATGTCTCATCGGCTTTAGTGTACCTGTAATAATTTGGCCATACTGGAAAGAGATGTGCTACCTCATGTTCAATAAAAAACAAATCTTCCAGTTTGTCATATAAACTTTGCCCTCTGGGAGGGACTGTTTCTTCTGTGCTGCTTGATGATGCTGTAATCTGATTTTGCACATAGGTACTGAACCTATGAGCATATTGTTCTTGCTTTATTAGCTTCCCACTAGTAGTAACCAAGCTAGGCAAACCTTTGCATTGTAACATTGAAAATTTATGTTTGAAGGCTTCAACATCTGCCTGCATTTCCTGGCATTTTCTTTCTATTGTCTGTACAAAATTTCTCATAGTTAGCACCTTTTTAACTCTGAAAATAGTTTCTATTCTGTTATGAATGTCCAGGGATGCTAACTGTTCACTGGTATGAGTATTCAAAAAATGAATCATCTAGTTGGCTTGCTCAGGCTTATTGGCCAATAATGCCCTGACCTTTTGAGTTTCATGCTGAGCCACTCCTATCAACTCTATCTGATCAAAAATAGTTTGTATCACTAGCCATTGATCAACAATAGCTTTGCCAATCTTATCCCAAAAAATTGTCCTTACTTCAGTCAGGGTTCTATGGAGAGTGAGGTCCTTCTCTAAGGCCTTTATTTTGTTCTCTAAAGCCTTCACTTCCTTGGTCTTCTCGGCAATAGTCATCTTTGATTTGTCATAACTAGCCTCAATTTTGGCTAGTTTTTCCTTAGTCTCCTTCATTTCTGCCATTTGTAATTCCAAAGCCTTAATTTCCTTCATCATAGCTTCCATGCTCAAGCTGGCCTCTTGTATTGCTGCTATTGTAGTCGCTGCTGAAGTTGAGGCACCTGCTGCTGAAGCTGGATCCAGGGAAGGTGCTGCTGTAGTGACTGTTGGAGGAGGAGCTGTGATTATTGGAGCTGTTTGGGATGGTTGAGGGGCCAAGTCTGGCTATTTCCCTTGTTGAGCCTCTTCTAAAGCTTTTTTCGTGTCCAACAACCTTTCGTTCATCCTCATAAGCAGGCTGACCACATCCTCTACTTCCTGTTGTTGTGCCACCTCTGTAGTTTGAGGATGTATGGTGGCTGACAGCTTCAATTGTCTTCTCAGGGCTGCTATGTCCTCCTCCTTTTTCTTGATTAAGGCCCGTGCACCTTTGGGATCCTTGGGATCATGTCCCCACTCTATAATTATCTCTTCCAAGGATTTTATCCTATTATCCTTGGCCAATGAGGAGGCTTTTTCCAGCTCTAGTTGGGCAGAAGCATTATACAAAGAATTCTGCAATCTATGGGCCATTAGAGCCTTATGTGCTAGGGTGGAGTACACCATTTCTCCAGCCTGTTTATGCAACTCAATCTGGTCTATTGGATGGATGTCTTTGGCAAGAACTTCCATATTGGTTCTGATATAATCCGTAGTTGACTGTGGCTGCTGTATAGTGGGTCTGAAGTGACTGAGAGTCATCTTCCCTGCTTGCATGTCATAGGCTACCATCAACCTTTGTTGATTTGTAGGAGCCATTCTCATTAATTGATTGTAAATCCGAAACCTAATTGGCTCGTTTCTAGCTTTGATCTCAGTGAATGCTCATTTGATATCCGAGCCCTGCTGGGTCTGCTGTTTGGAGGATGAAACCTCCCCACCTGGTTGTCTCTCTTGCTCCTGCTGAAAGGAGCTGGTTGATGTTTCCAAAACAGGAGGGATCTGCTGTTCAGAAGTTCCCTCACCCCTGATATTGGCTATGGTTTCTTCAGTAATTTCCTCCTCAGAATAAGGGTGTAGCCTCTGTCTTTTCTCACCTTGCTGGTTAGTGGATGCCCCTATAGGTGTTTCTTCCATTCTGTCCCTCTTTTTAGCTCTTTCCTCATTATGAGGGGTTTGCAATACAGGGATATCAGTTGTCTTTTCTTGCATTGAAGGACCTTGTTCTTGACCCTTTTCTCGATTAGTGGATGGTTGCTCTTCCATTGTACTTTGCTGTTCTGAATGTTCAATTTCCTTGCCTTTCCCTGTAGGTGGAATGGCTTCTCTAGCCGGCTGTTGTGAAGATGCAGCAGCTGATGTGCTTGCTCCAATATGTTGAGGCTGTGTGAAGGTGACCTGTCGAAAATATTCCAGGTCAATTCTTTTCTCGTGTTCTTTCATATCTTTTTCTAATCTTTCTTCTTCGGTAAGCTCTTCATCATCTAATTTGCCCTCTACCATTTCTTATCGGTTAGCATATTGTTCAATGTTGGGGATTGGCTGGTGCACATATCCTGAAAGCCTGTGTTTGATTCTTCTAAGGCTTATGAAATGTTCAGGGTCATATGGTGCCCAAAAGAAGCTTTGTTTCAACATGAGCTCTTCCCTTAGCATATTGTCTGCATCCTTCTAGGCTTCTTCCCTTTTATTGAAAACAAAAGGACCCAATTGATGTCTGATTTTGAGCTGTGCTTTCTTGTTTTTCCCATGAAAATGAGTCAAATATGCACTACTAAATTGCCTGAAATATTCTAAGGCAAAAAGTCTTATGGGGACATATCTTGGTAGTTTATAGGGAGGCAACTCACACCCATAAATTCTGATCACTGTGTGGTTTTGGTAGAAGTACCAATCACCAATGCTGTAGCCCTTTGAAAGATGTAATATTCTTTGCATTTCAGCAGTGAGCCTACCAGGAGGAGTCATCATCAGTAGGCAAGTGGCTGAGTAGATGAACTTGTCCACAAACTCACAATATGTGTAGGGAGAGAGGTGGACTTCATGGAAAAATGAGGTCCAGAAGATAATAGATCTTCTCTCTCCTTTTGAGTCCAGTCTCTTGAGAGGAAATTTGAAACTATCAGGGTGATAGTACAACAACAGATGGTAAATGTAGGAGGTATACTTAAACATTCTTTCTCTCTCCATCATCATGAATTGCTTATTTATTTTGTTTGCTATGAAGGTGGCATAGTCATACATGACAACAGGGGGCTGTCCTGGAGTGAACATGGTTAATAGCAGAAACACAGTTTCATCTACAAATTATCCTATTTTGCATCCTAGAATGTAGGAAATCATATCTACCAGGAGCGTGCCTATTTGATTGAATGAGACTTGATGATAGGGTGGAGGATGACTGGCCTGGCACTCTGGCTGCATGAATAACTGACCTACCCTTGGTATTTTTGAACTAGAGTGCTTTGCACCCTTATCAAGCAAGTGCTTGATTGTAAGGGGAACCAGGGACTGAGGTGGCTCAAAGTTTAGCATTTCATTTATGGATTGAGGAGTGATGTAGAATAGCACAGACCCATCTGGAGTGAGGATTGCTCTCTGAGTGAGGTCATAGTTTGCATGACATAGATGAATGAAGTCAGGTAGCACATTGACTGATGGGAGGTAGTAGATGGGCATACTAGATTGCCAGATTCCTAGGATATCAGTGTTGTTTCTGTGATTGTTTCTGAACTGGCACACAATTTTAAGGTGAGACTTGAGGCCCATCATATCCTTGATCTGGAAGTCCCTGTCTACCAAAGGTAACCACTCTAAATCCATATGTGAAGCATTCAAAGGAGCAATGTTGAGAGCCACTGGAGCCTCCATCTTTCAACTGTTTGTGTTGTGATTGTAATATAGGTGTATGCAGCAACAGGTAATAAGACTCTGGGTCTGAGGCTTCTGTTAGGATTATAGAGACTGAGTTTTGTCTGGAATTGACCACACTGTGTATAGTTTATGGTAAAGCAGTGAATTAGCAGAATTTAGATAGGTTTTTTGAATGAGTTCGCTGGAGTGCAAGCTCTGTGGGTAAACTGCAGAGGGAATGGGGTTGATCTTTTAGCCACAGGGGTAGAATTTGCCAACGGGACTGAATGCATGGGTAGTTTAGAGAATCTGTCGGCAGAAACAAACTTAAAATGTGTTTTAATAGTGAATTGGTAGAGGAGGCCAAGTTGCCGGGTTACTTCTTGAACAGGGGGTGAACAAGTGAGTTTGCAGGTGGAATTTCAAGGGCTAGAGTGCATTTTAGTTTGAATGTGTAGATGTCCAATCAATTTTAATGAAGAAACTATGGAAAAACATAGTTCATGGGTCAACATTGGGTAAATACCTGTTTCTGATGGCACAGAGGCCACTTAGCAGGTACAGCTCGAGCTGCGGGGTCGAGCTATGGAGCCGAATTCACAAGGTGATGGACTGTGCAACTTCTGGAGGTGGGTGGATGTGAAATCGCATGCACGTTCTTCACAGGCGCGACAAATAGAAATAAACGAAAATGGTTGTTTTCACGACTTTTTAACAAATTTTGGACAATTTAGCACTTTTCGGGGATGATGCCATCATGATGTATTTTTTTGTCGCATAGCGGGTACAGAGGATGATGTGGCAGCTGACGTGGATGATGATGTGGCACATGACACAATGGTGGGGGGTGATGTCAGCAGATGATGTGGCATAGGTGCAGGGCAGTGGTGGTTGACGTGGATGCAACGTCATGCGGTGACGTAGGTGGAAGGATAGAGTGGTAAGCGGTTTCCATCGGACCGCCGTTGGTACGAGGGTGGTAACTGTCAGAGGCGGCCCGATGGAATCAAATGGCGACAAGTGTCCCTGTGTATGACGGTGAAACTGTCGACCATCAGGTACTAACGTATCGTTGTTGGGGCACATCTGATATGGATTAGGACCGTCAGATCTGTGAGGGGTGTTCCGACGGTGGACGGGAGGGTGATGCGCCTGAGCTTTAGCAGAAGAGCGCGTATGATAAACCTCAATCTTTCTAAGGTTTCGGGCGGGTTTTAACTTTGGGTTCTAGGTTTTGATGTATGCTCGGCGCCAGGTTATGGTTATTTGTTTAATCAAATATTAAACGAAACCCGCATAAAATGTATGCACGGGGTTAATATAGTATGGTTTGTGCATGGGGGGGGCAACATGGTTATTAATTTAACTGAATGTTAAATCAACCCTAAGTATTTAGACGCGGAAGGGCTAATACAAGTCCCAAATGGACTTAGTATTTCCCAAACTTAGGTTATATAGCTATAATGCTATGGGGCAGGGATATTTAGTATTTTTTGGGCTTTTTATATAGTTTTTTTTTTGTGTAATAGGGATGGGTAAATGTTTAAGGTAGTTAAATAATGGAGTTAGATGTTAATATGACTTTATGGAATGAAACTGTATGAGCAAACGGTAAGCTTGAAGAGTGAAAAATTAGGCATGGGGAAATGAAAAGAGTATGGAATGACCATTTTTACACAAGAAATGTGGCTTCTTTTCCTTAAGTAAACTCAGAGTTTAACTTAGCACTTCTCTTAGAATGAAGTGAAACAGGACTATTGGGCAGATCCCAAGGTCCTTGAGGGGATGTTAGTAAAATATTTCTGGGAGAATGATGGGGAAATTAGTCATGCTTCCATTGTTCTGTAGTCCAACAACTGCCAAGGTACCAATGTCATTGATGAGATGAGGCTTCTTGACAAGACAAAAAGTGATTATAACCTTGCTTCTGCAACCTCAAACTGCCTACCCAGCCTAATACACCTAGCATTTTTTCTTCCTTGTGATTGGGTGCATTTAGACTAGCAAACCCTGATTGTCCTTCTTTTCTTTTGACTGCCCTCCTATCTAAAACTATCCTTATTTCAACCAAGGGATCAGATTGAGCAGTTGGGCCCTTTATTTCTCTATCTAATCTAGTGATCTGCCAAGCTTGAACTGTTTGGACAGATATTCATTCTCTATTCTACAATAGCAAATTTAAATATGGAGTGGTACAGATTGAACTGTTGGGCCATCCATCAAGTGTGATAAGCAGCAACCTCTTCACATTGTGAACTTGCAAATAAGATAGCAGTGGCATTTTAACTGGACACTTTCCTGGTCTTTTGGTTCGGGGTTCATTTTTACTATTTTTTCTGACCAATTCATTTTCTTGCCTTTTGATTATTCTTTTAAGGCATACCCTCTTTACATTTTTTAATTTTCTTTGCCTATATACAAAATATGGAACCTTTGCAGCATGCAACGATGAACATATTTGGCACTTCCATAGTCAATGATGAAAAATGAAACCTATTGGTATAGGAACCTAACAGTGGCTCCACTTGGGGATGGCTTTTCCTGGTGAAAAGCCAAGAACAATAGGTCAGATGGCCTTATTTTTAGATGGCTGCTGTAATTCGGAACTTCCTTCTCCTAGAAACTAATGATCTGAACCTTTGTAGCCCATATGCAATCCTTATGTGCTGATCTGTGAAAAATTACAGCTCTATCTTTGCTGGTTTCTCTGAGTGCTTATTAACATCTTTATACTTCCCAAGTTTTCCTTTTGATTTCTTTTGGTAAATTCAAAATATACACCAAAATTAGTGTAATTCCTTCATTCTTTTCTCAAAATCTGCTGCATCTTGTTTCTTACCTAATTGCTGTAAATGAAGACTATTGGAAATACAAATATTTATGTACAATATACAGTTGCGTTATGTTGATCAAAGGGAATCAAAATAGTGCTTGAGCATTCGCCCATTCATTGGACCTTCCTCAGTGTCTGTGCCATCTAAACTCTTCAAAAAATAGGTGTTGTTACCTTGTACAACCTGAATAACAAATGGCCCCTTCCAAAGAAAATCAAATTTCCCATGTTTCCCTTTATCTTCCCTCCTGGAGTCCCACTTCAGCACTTTGTTTCCTATGAAGAAATCTTCAGCTTTTGTTCTTTTATCAAAGATCTTTTTGAGTTTATCTTGTAGTACCTGGGTTCTGTGATATACTTCTTCTCTTGTTTGCTGCAAGTGAATAGTTTGATTGGTCCTTCTCTGAATATCATTAGGCTCTGCCTGTATTTCTTGCAGCAACTTGATCAAAGGGATTCCTAAAGAGGAGGGGAAAACAACTTCTAGACCATACACCAGTTCATATGGACTTGTTCCAATGGACCTTTTTGTGGTCAATCTGTCTGCCCATAGTGCATTCACTAGTTTTTTGTGCCAATTCTTTTTATTCTCTTCCAGGACCTTCTTGATGATGTTGATGAGGATTTTGTTAGATGACTTTGCTAGGCCATTACCTTGAGGGTAATAAGCTGTGGAATGACCTAAGGTAATGTGGTATTTGTGGCAAAAACTAATCATTCTTTTGGATTTAAAGGCAACTGCATTGTCTGTAATGATCTTTTCTGGACAACCAAATCTAGATAGGATATTGGTTTCTAGGAACTGGATGATGATTGAGTCATTGGCTTGCCTACAAGGGATGGCCTCTATCCACTTGGTAAAGTAATATGTGGCTGTCAAAATCCATCTATGTTGGCCAGAAGATGAAGGGTGGATCTCCCCAATGAATTCTAAACCCCATTGTTGGAATGGCCTTTCAGTTGAAATGGGTTTGAGGGGTAAGGGCAACAGTTTTTTCTTGCCTTCAAAGATTTGGCATTTATGGCAAGACATTACAATTTTTTTCACATCAGCAAATAGGGAGGGCCAATAAAATCTAGCCCTTAGGATTTTATCAGCTGTAGATTTCCAATACAAGTGTCCACCACAGTCTCTTGCATGAAATTCCTTGAGGACTTTATCAGTTTCATCCAATGTTAGGCAATTAAGCAAAATACCTTCATGATTTTTCCAAAACAACACATTATCTATGATACAAAACTTTGAAGCTTTCATTTTCAAGAATCTCTTTTTGGTTCTGGATAACCCTGGAGGAGCTTGCAGGTTTAATAATACAAAACATATATCAGTGTACCAAGGTGATTGTAAAAAGGCTTGTTTGATCTGTGGAGTCGCCATCTCCTGTTCATTATCCAGTTCATTGATGTATAGGGCTTGAAAGTTGGTTTCAGTCATTAATTTGGCTAACCCTTGTCATTTTATGAGTTTTGTTGGCTTGATTTCAATGTCATATTCTAGAATGTTCGCTATCCATTTGCCCCTTTTACCTTGAATTCCTTCTTGAGTAAGAATATCTTTGACCACTGCATTTGGAACATAGGCAATTATGTGAGAGTACAGGATATAAATTCTGAAATCCTTTATGGCCTTTACAAGGGCAGATGCCTACTTTTCCATGATTTGTTATTTGAGTGGAGCATCTCTAAGTGCTTTGCTAAAAAAAGCAATAGGTTTCTCACATCTCAAGTCATCGTTTTGTAATAGGACAACAACAATAGTATGCTCAGATGCAAAGGAAAAGATTATAAAATCTTTATCAAACCTGGGACTTGTAAGAACAGGTGTTCTTGTCAAAGCTATTTTGATTTCCTCAAAGGCTTTCTTAGCTTCTATTGTCCATTTGACTTTAGAGTCTTTCTTCAGCATATTATTCAATAGTCTAATTAGTTCGGCCATATTGGGAATGAATCTTCTTAGGAAATTGATTTTCCCTAGAAAGGCTTGTAATTCTTTGATGTTTCTTGGGTGAGGGACTTGAAGGATGGCCTGTATTTTGTCTGGGTCTATTATTATTCCATATTTAGAAATTATGTGGCCTAAGAGCTTGCCTTCTTCCAGGCCAAATAATGATTTCTTTGGGTTCAATGATATGCCATATTTTCTGCAAATTAGGAACACTTGCCTTAAATGATCTAAATGTTCTTGGTCTGATTTTGAAAAAGCAGTAAGATCATCAAGGTATACTACTAAAAAGTCATGGATCTCTTTAGCAAAAGCTATGTCCATTGCCCTCTGAAATGTGGCTCCTACATTTTTGAGTCCAAAAGGCATTTTGACATATTTAAAGGTTCCCCAAGGTGTTGTAAAGGCAGTTTTGTCCTGATCATCTGGTTGGACTAAAATCTGATTAAACCCTGAAAAGCCATCTAACAATGAGATCCTAGAAGCCCCCACTACCCTTTGTAGGATATGATCCATTTTTGGTAAAGGGTAGTGATCTTTGAGAGAGACTTTATTCAAATTTCTCAGGTCAACACAAAGCCTTATCTCTCCAGTTTTCTTTCTAGTGGGTACTAGATTTGAAATCCATTCGGAGAATCTAATGGGTGCAATTATTCGAGCTTGATACATTCTTATGACTTCTTTTTCAATAAGAGGAAGGAGGATTGGATTAATCCTCCTCAGCTTTTGTTTAAAAGGTTTTTGGTTTTCTTTCAAGGGTATTGTATGTTGGATAACAGATGTGTCATAGGATTTGAGGTCCTCATAGCTCCATGCAAAGACATCTTGGAACTCTTTAAACAATTCAATGTATTTCAGTTTTTTATTAGGAGGCAAAGTTTTGGATAGTTTTACCATTCTGGGATTTTCTGTAGTTCAAATATTGCAGTCCTCAATTTCTGCATTCAATGGTTGCATTTTTGGTTTTCTTGGAATCTCATTTGAATCAAATATATCTTCTAAGGGAGTTAGGCCTATGGGTAGGACATTGTCCTTCAGCTCAATTACTTCGGATTCTTCCTCGATCATTTCATCAAAGTTCATTTGTTTCAATTCTTGCAGCTTCCTGTGATTAAAAGTTGTTGGATTCAAAATCAAATTTGCTGCTTTAGCTGATATATTTGGCTTAGCTTTGTTAATTTTCTGTTGATCATCAACAGTGCTTGTGTCTATGTTTATGCTTGAAAATTATTCTTTTAAAGTGAGGAAGTTATTGATTTGGGTGTCATTCTCAAATACTTGCCAATTTTTTACATTATCTGGGACAACAGGTCTGTGTTTGATCTCAGTAGTGAAATGATGATTGGGCTCAAAAGGTAGTTTACAAGTGCTGGCAAAGGTTGCCAAACTATGTGCATGTAGGTTGTGTTTTCTTGGAATTTTAGTGAGTTGTGACTCTAAGAAGGTGTTTAGTATCTCCATAGCTGCACCTCTATAAGCCCTTAGCCTAGGATCATTTGTAACAAAGTTTCCCTTTATCTGTTGTATTATCAAATCTGAGTCTCCTAGAATTGAGATCTTGGTGACCCCTAGACTTCTAATTAGTTTGAGCCCGAGAAAAAGGGCTTCATATTCGGCCATATTGTTTGTACATTTGAAGTTTAGCCTATATGCATGACCCTGAGCATGGTCATTTTGTATGTTGTGTATCCAAACCCCTACCCCTACTTCTAATTTGTTTACTGATCCATCAAACTCCAAGTACCATAAAATTTCTTGATCAACACTTGTCTTAGCAGTTTTGGGGACTTGCTTAATGGGCAGTGAGTTGGAACTTTGTAGCCAGTTTGATAAGTCAGGTTCACTCGTTACTTCAATCACATCAACAATTTTTTGGTGTTGGTGACTAGATTTTTCGTTCATGTTCATTGTTGGTACTGTTTCTAGGAGTTTGGCCTTAACTTTGGAGCACATGTCAACATTGTATAAGATAAATGAATCCATGTCAGAGTGTATGGAATAGATGGGGAATATTTGGGGCTTCTCCTGACTGGTAACCACATATTTCATCAGTGTTTCCCGGTGCAATCTCTTTGGGTGGACAAATACTGAAATGGTGGCATATGACATATCTAGTTGCAAAGATCCTTGAAGTTTTGCACCCCAAGATATAGATAATAGCATACCATATTTAGGTGGAATATCAGCTACCACCACATCCATCAGGATTGTTTTGGCTGGATATTGGACTAAGGATACACAAGATCTTTGGTTAGGCCTAGACACCTGACCTGGTTGGAATCAAATGAGAATAGGTCCTTATATGGCCTTGTGATATATAGGTCTAACTTTTCCATCACTGACTTAGGCATTAGATTATGGGAGGCACCTGAGTCAAACATTGCATTATGTAACACTTTTTCATGAATGTTTAAGCTCACATAAAATGGAGGAACTCCACCATCCACTATCTTTCCATTGACTTCAGGACCAAAAAACAGTTCTGGTTGATCATCTAGGACGTTGACTGCATCCCTAGTTTCAGATATTTGAAGTGATCTATTAATTTGTTCCCTGTAGACTTCATGTTTGTCTAGTTCTGAAAATGGCATGGCTATTTTTATCTTACCTATCTCTGTTTCTAAGTTGAAAGTTTTTTCCACTTGCACTTTTGCATTGTGGACAACAGACTTTTCCTTTTCTGTTGTGTTTTCCAAATTCTTTTCTTTGTCATGATTGTTGTAAGTAACTGCCTCTGCTCTACTTATTGTTTCTTTTTTAAAGGAAGAGGAATATGGGTGATTGTTTGATGGTTCTAGGCCTAAAATTTCTTCTTTGATAGGCTCTTTTGGGTCTAGGTTTGTCTCAGCTGTGAATTGTGTGAGTAGAGAAGCATCTTGAGTTTTCTTGGGCTGTTTGGCATCTTTTAGTTTGGTAGGTTCAAGTACATTTACTGTCCTACTTCTCAATTTATATTGTTTATGAACCTCGTAGACTGCTGCATCATAGCCTTCTTTAAAATCAAATGATTCTCCAGACTTGGTTTGAAATTGATTTAAATTATGAGCCTCTTGATCCTCCTGTGTCAGGAAAATTTGTTGATCACCATTTAAACCCATTAGATTGATTTGTGGGTCCTCTGCAGGTTCATTTGAGGTTGAGGCTTCAGCATAATTCTCTTGAAATGGGGGTCTAATGTTCTGATCAGGGCCAGTCCTTCCAACAGTAGGGTTTTAACTCTTTCTAAAGTTTGGGATTCTTCTTGAGTTACTTGGTTTCCCTTTCCAGGATGACTTTCTTTCAATGGTCTCTACTCTATCTCATAATTTGTCCATGCCTTTGATGATTGCATCTAATTTTTGCTCAAATGCTTAAGGTTCTTCCTTGAATGTTGTTCTTCTTTCAGTTCTAGCCCTGTTTCGTTTGGCAATCAAGTTTGCTTCTACACTAACAACCACATTTTGCATGTCTGCTAAGCTTAGTGGGGCTCTTTCCCTCAGCTGATATGTCATGTCTGAATCAAATCCATCAGGGAATTTGATTAAGGCTAAGTCAGGAGGAGGTCTAAGGTTTTGAGGAATGGCACTATAGACATTATTGAACCTTGCACAATAGTCTTGAACGGTTTCTTGTGGACCCCTTTTTAAATTGTCATATTTTGTCAAGATATGTAGAGGGTCTTTCTTCTTTTCCCATATGTTTAAAAAGGATTGATAAAGGGCCTCAGGGTTCGCTATAGAATTTGTAGAAAGCGTCCTAAACCATGTCCTCACATCACTAGTTAGGCTTTGGACAAAGCTTTTCATTCTCACATCATCATCATCAATTTCATAATTCTCAAAATAATCCTGCATCTTCTTAGTGTGCTGTTGAGCTGTATAGGAACTAGCACCATCAAAATAGGTGATCTTGCTTTGATAATCCTGGGGCATAGCCCCTGGATTGGCAGGAAACTGTAAACGAGCATAACAGTTGGCCATATTTACAGGGATGAATGGAGCAGCAGGAAGAAATAAGAGGGGTGGAACAAGGGGGACAAGGGTGGAAATATGGGTAGTGGATGGGGGACTGGAAAGTATGCTTTGAGGTGTGGATGAAGAACTTGGAGAAGCTGTAGTATTGACAGAAGGAACTGTGATTCCTCCAGGAGAAAGTTCAGATTGCGTAAGGTTTTGATGAAGTATATCAAAGTCTGAATCAACAGTTTGTAAGATTTCTTGTCTCCTAAGGCTTTTTGGGATTAGGTTAGGATTTTCAAAGATAGCTGGGGGATTAGGATCAGGATTGGATCTGGTGTAACGAGTTTTCTTTTTTGGAGCTAGCTTCTAAATCTATTTTTAGTATTTTGCTTGAATATGTTCAAAGCAGGGGAATTAACCCTTTATTGATTCAGAATTCCCCAGTGGAGTCGCCAATAATGTTATCAATCAGGTTGTTCCCTGGCTCCAGAAGGGAATACGGTCGAGGTAACCACTAACCAATCTTTCAGCTGCAGATCCTAGCCAATATGCAACCAGAGAGGGCTCTCTCTTTATGATTTAGATTTGTTTGATTGTATATTAGGCTAGCTATTAGGTACAAGTTTTGTTTGGTGTTTGGAAGATGACATTCAGTAGAACAAGGCAGTAAGTTGAGGGAAGTTCAGACCATTGGGTTGATGGAGTCTAATGGAAATGAACCTCTAGGATGGTTTCTTTGGCAATAAGACAACTACCGAGCAAGATAATTAAACACATAACAACCTTGAACCTGAAATAAGATGAAATGAAGTCAGAGAATGAAAGACAATCAAGAATCTTTCATTTTGTTGACAGAGGGAAATTGTATAAATATTATCAGGGAGCAGTTAAGAATTCCTTGATGATATTCAGAGTGAAAGAACCATGGAGAAAAGAGAAATCAAGAATTATTTCCTATGCTAGTCCTGTGGAAAACATAAAAAATTATAGGAATTGAACACAAAGTACAACAAAGTAAATTCTGGGTTATCCTTCTTTCCTGTAACTTAGAACATGATATTTAGATGATAAGTAAGACACAAATACAGTAGATAAGAGTACAGAAAACTTATTGATCCATGTATTAACATGAGAATTATGCAATATATCCTTTTGATATCGATTCCACAACAGTAAGTTCACCAACAAAGCATTCCAACAACTTTTATTTCTAAAGAGTTCTCAAAAACATACAGTGCAGGTCGAGAATGATATTCACCAGCCAACAATAATACATCTCTTTAGCAAGTATTTATAGAAGTTTACTAAATATCCCATAGGGAAATATCTAGACATAAATTTATCCATCTACTTTGGCAGGAGCCATAACTAATGTGGGAAAAAACCATGCAACAATAACTGAGGAAATAAATGCGCTTTACTGGCTGCTGTAAGTGTCCTATTTGTTGTTGACCCTTTGACTCTGATAGTCGGTTGATGACCGCTTTGCTGATGTGCTGTCTTGTTGTGATGTGCTTTGTCACTTGTGTTTTTAGCTTGCTTTATCTTCACGCAAATCTTCTCCATGGTTGATTTGATTTTCCCTGACATTTCCTTTTTAAATATAAATGCAAATACTTTTCAAAAAAGGAGAACTCAACTTATTTTGGCAAGACTTCCAGCATGCTCTGCCACTAATGATTTGTTGGTAATTGATGTTTTCTTAATTTGAGCAATGTCTCATCGGCTTCAGTGTACCTGTAATAATTCGGCCATACTGGAAAGAGATGTGCTACTTCATGTTCAATAGAAAACAAATCTTCAAGTTTGTCATATAAACTTTTCCCTGTGGGAGGGACTGTTTCTTCTGTGCTGCTTGATGATGCTGTAATTTGATTTTGCACATAGGTATTTAGCCTATGAGCATATTGTTCTTTCTTTATCAGCTTCCCACTGCTAGTAACCAAGCTAGGCAAACCTTTGCTTTGTACCATTGTAAATTTATGTTTGAAGGCTTCAACATCTGCCTGCATTTCCTGGCATTTTCTTTCTATTGTCTATACACAATCTCTCATAGTTAGCACCTTTTTAACTCTTAAAATAGTTTTTGTTCTGTTATGAATGTCCAAGGATGCCAACTGTTCACTGGTATGAGTATTCAAAAAATGAATCATCTGGTTGGCTTTCTCAGGCTTATTGGCCAATAATGCCCTGGCCTTTTGAGTTTCATACTGAGCCACTCCTATCAACTCTATCTAATCAAAAATAGTTTGTATCACTAGCCACTGATCAACAATAGCTTTGCCAATCTTATCCCACAAAATTGTCTTTATTTCAGTCAGGGTTCTATGGAGAGTGAGGTCCTTCTATAAGGCCTTTATTTTGTTCTCTAAAGCCTTCACTTCCTTGGTCTTCTTGGCAACAATCATTTTTGATTTGTCATAACTAGCCTCAATTTTGGCTAGTTTTTCCTTAGTCTCCTTCACTTCTGCCATTTGCAATTCCAAAGCCTTAATTTCTTTCATCATAGCTTCCATGCTCAAGCTGGCCTCTTGTATTGCTGCTGTTGTAGTCGTTGCTGAAGTTGAGGCACCTACTGCTGAAGCTGGATCCAGGGGAGGTACTGCTGTAGTGACTGTTGGAGGAGCTGTGATTATTGGAGCTGTTTGGGATGGTTGAGGGGCCAAGTCTAGCTATTTTCCTTCTTGAGCCTCTTCTAAAGATTTTTTTGTGTCCAACAGCCTTTGGTTCATCCTCATAAGCAGGCTGACCACATATTCTACTTCTTGTTGTTGTGCCACCTCTGTAGTTTGAGGATGTATGGTGGCTGGCAGCTTTAATTGTCTTCTCAGGGCTACTATGTTCTCCTCCTTTTCCCTGATTAAGGCCTGTGCACCTTTGGGATCCTTGGGATCATATCCCAACTCTATAATGATATCTTCCAAGGATTTTATCCTATTATCCTTGGCCAATGAGGAGGATTTTTCCAGATCTAGTTGGGAAGAAGTATTATACAAAGAATTCTGCAATCTATGGGCCATTAGAGCCTTATCTACTAGGGTGGAGTACACCATTTCTCCAGCCTGTTTATGCAACTCAATCTGGTCTATTGGATGGATGTCTTTGGCAAGAACTCCCAGATTGGTTCTGATATAATCTGCAGTTGACTGTGGCTGCTGTACAGTGGGTCTGAAGTGACAAAGAGTCATCTTCCCTGCTTGCATGTCATAGGCTGCCATCAGCCTTTGTTGATTTGTAGGTGTCATTCTCATTAATTGATTGTAAAGCTGAAACCTAATTGGCTCGTTTCTAGCTTTGATCTCAGTGAATGCTCATTTGATATCCGAGCCCTACTGGGTCTCCTGTTTGGAGGATGAAACCTCCCCACCTAGTTGTCTCTCTTGCTCCTGCTGAAAGGATCTGGCTGATGTTTCCAAAATAGGAGGGATCTATTGTTCAGAAGTTCCCTCACCCCTGATATTGCCTATGGTTTCTTCAATAATTTCCTCCTCAGAATAAGGGTTTAGCCTTTGTCTTTTCTCACCTTGCTGGTCAATGGATGCCCCTGTAGGTGTTTCTTCCATTCTGTCCCTCTTTTTAGCTCTTTCCTCATTATGAGGGGTTTGCAATACAGGGATCTCGACTGCATTTTCTTGCGTTGAAGGGCCTTGTTCTTGACCCTTTTCCCAATTAGTGGATGGTTGCTCTTCCATTGTACTTTGCTGTTATGAATGTTCAATTTCCTTGCCTTTCCCTGCAGGTGGAATGGCTTCTCTAGCCGACTGTTGTGAAGATACAGCAGCTGATGTGCTTGCTCTAATATGTTGAGGCTATGTGAAGGTGACCTGTCAAAAATATTCCGGGTGAATTCTTTTCTCATGTTCTTTCATATCTTTTTATAATCTTTCTTCTTCAGTAAGCTCTTCATCATCTAATGTGCCCTCTACCCATTCTTATCGGTTAGCATATTGTTCAATGTTGGGTATTGGCTGATGCACATATCCTAAAAGCCCGTGTTTGATTCTTTTAAGGCTTATGAAATGTTCAGGGCCATATGGTGCCCAAAAGAAGCTTTGTTTCAACGTGAGCTCTTCCCTTAGCATATTGTCTGCATCCTTCCAGGCTTCTTCCCTTTTATTGAAAACAAAAGGACCCAATTGATGTCTTATTTTCAGCCGTGCTTTCTTGTTTTTCCCATGAAAATGAGTCAAATCTGCACTACTGAATTGCCTGAAATATTCTAAGGCAAAAAGTCTCATGGGGACATATCTTGGCAGTTTATAGGGAGGCAACTCACACCCATAAATTCTGATCGCTGTGTGGTTTTGGTAGAAGTACCAATCACCAATGTTGTAGCCCTTTGAAAGATGTAAGATTCTTTGCATTTTAGCAGTGAGTCTACCAGGAGGAGTCATCATTAGTAGGCAAGTGGCTGGGTAGATGAACTTGTCCACAAACTCACAATATGTGTAGGGAGAGAGGTGGACTTCATGGAAAACTGAGGTCCAGAAGATAACAGATCTTCTCTCTCCTTTTGAGTCCAGTCTCTTGAGAGGAACTTTGAAACTATCAGGGTGATAGTACAACAACAGATGGTAAATGTAGGAGGTATACTTTAACATTCTTTCTCTCTCCATCATCATGAATTGCTCATGTATTTTGTTTTCTATGAAGGTGGCATAGTCATACATGACAACAGGGGGCTGTCATGGAGTGAACATGGTTAATAGCAGAAACATATTTTCATCTACAAATTTTTCTATTTTGCATCCTAGAATGTAGGAAATCATATCTACCAGGAGCCTGCCTGTTTGATTGAATGAGACTTGATGATATGGTGGAGGATGACTGGCCTGGCACTCTGGCTACATGAATAACTGACCTACCCTTGATATTTCTGAACTAGAGAGATTTGCACCCTTATCAAGCAAGTGCTTCATTGTAAGGGGAACCAGGGGCTGAGGTGGCTCAAAGTTCAGCATTTCATTTATGGATTGAGGAGTGATGTAGAACATCACAAACCCATCTGGAGTAAGGATTGCTCTCTGAGTGGGGTCATAGTTTGCATGACACAGATGAAAGAAGTTAGGAAGCACATTGACTGATGGGAGGCAGTAGATGGGCATACTAGATTGCCAGATTCCGAGGATATCAGTGTTGTTTCTGTGATTGTTTCTGAACTGGCACACAGTTTTAAGGTGAGACTTGAGGCCCATCATATCCTTGATCTAGAAGTCCTTGTCTGCCAAAGTAACCACTCTAAATCCATATGTGGAGCATTCAAAGGAGCAATGTTGAGAGCCACTGGAGCCTCCATCTTTCAACTGTTTGTGTTGTGATTGTAATATAGGTGTATGCAACAACAGGTAATAAGACTCTGGGTCTGAGGCTTCTGTTAGGATTATAGAGACTGAGTTTTGTCTGGAATTGACCACACTATTTTATGGTAAAGTAGCAAATTAGCAGAATTTAGATAGGTTTTTTGAGTGAGTTCGCTGGAGTGCAAGTTCTGTGGGTAAACTGCAGAGGGAATGGGGTTGATCTTTTAGCCACAGGGGCGGAATTTGCAGAGGATTTTTCCAAAGGGACTGAATGCATGGGCAGTTTAGAGAATCTGTCGACAGAAACAAACTTAAAATGCATTTTAATAGTGAATTGGCAGAGGAGGCCAAGTTGCGAGGTTACTTCTTGAACAGGGGGTCAACAAGTGAGTTTGCAGGTGGAATTTCAAGGGCTGGAGTGCATTTTAGTTTGAATGTGTAGATGCCCGATCGATTTTAATGAAGAAACTATGGAAAAATAGTGGTCAACAGCAGGTAAATACCTGTTTCTGATGGCGCACAGGTCACTTAGCAGGTACAGCTCGAGCTGCGGGGTCAAGCTATGGAGCCGAATTCATAGGGTGATGGACTGTGCAGCTTCTGGAGGCGGGTGGACATGAAATTGCATGCACATTCTTCACAGGTGCGACAAATAGAAATAAACGAAAATGGTCATTTTCACGACTTTTTAACAAAATTTGGACAATTTAGCGCTTTTCGGGGATGATGTCATCATGACATATTTTTTTGTTGCGTAGCGGGTATGGAGGATGACGTGGCAACTGACGTGGATGATGACGTGGCACATGACATGGTGGCGGGGGGTGATGTCAGCGGATGATGTGGCGCAGGTGCAAGGCAGTGGCGGGTGACGTGGGTGCAACGTCATGCGGTGACGTAGGCAGAAGGACAGAGTGGTAAGCAGTTTCCATCGGACCGTCATTGGTATGGGGGCGGTAACTGTCAGAGGCGGCCCGATGGAATCAAATGGCGACAAGTGTCCCTATGTACGACGGTGAAACCGTCGACCATAGGGTACTAATGTACCGTTGTTGGGGCGCATCCGATATGGATTAGGACCGTCGGATCTGTAATGGGTGATCTGACAGTGGACGAGAGGGCGATGTGGCCGAGCTTTAGTAGAAGAGCACGTATGATAAACCTCAATCTTTCTAAGGTTTCAGGCGGGTTTTAACTTTGGGTTATGGGTTTTGATGTATGTTCGGTGCCAGGTTATGGTTATTCATTTAATCAAATATTAAACAAAACCCGTATAAAATGTATGCGCGGGGTTAATATAGTATGGTTTGTGCATGGGGGGGCAGCATGGTTATTAATTTAACTGAATTTTAAATCAACCCTAAGTATTTAGACACGGAAGGGCTAATACAAGTCCCAAATGGACTTAGTATTTCCCAAACTTAGGTTATATAGCTATAATGCTATGGGGCAGGGATATTTAGTATTTTTTGGGGTTTTTATATAGTTTCTTTTTGTGTAATAGCGATGGGTAAATGTTTAAGGGAGTTAAATAATAGAGTTATATCTTAATATGACTTTATGGAATGAAACTGTATGAGCAAATGCTAAACTTGAAGAGTGAAAACTTAGGCATGGGGAAATGAAAAGAGTATGGAATGACCATTTTTACACAAGAAATGTGGCTTCTTTTCCTTAAGTAAACTCAGAGTTTAACTTAGCACTTCTCCTAGAATGAAGAGAAACGAGACTATTGGGCAGATCCCAAGGTCCTTGAGGGGATGTTAGTAAAATATTTCTATGAGAAGGATGGGGAAATTAGTCATGCTTCCATTGTTCTGTAGTCCAACAACTACCAAGGTACCAATGTCGTTTATGAGATGAGTCTTTCTTGACAAGACAAAAAGTGATTATAACCTTGCTTCTGCAACCTCAAACTGCCTACCCAGCCTAATACACCTAGCATTTTTTCTTCCTTGTGATTGGGTGCATTTAGACTAGCAAACCCTGATTGTCCTTTTCTTTTGACTGCCCTCCTATCTAAAACTATCCTTATTTCAACTAAGGGCTCAGATTGAGCAGTTGGGCCCTTTATTTTTCTATCTAATCTAGTGATCTGCCAAGCTTGAACTGTTTGGACAGATATTCATTCTCTATTCTACAACAGCAAATTTAAATATGGAGTGGTCCAGATTGAACTGTTGGGCCATCCATCAAGTGTGATAAGTAACATCATCTTCACATTGTGAACTTGCAAATAAGATAGCAGTGGCATTTTAACTAGCCACTTTCCTGGTCTTTTGGTTTGGGGTTCATTTTTACTATTTTTTTCAACCAATTCATTTTCTTGCGTTTTGATTATTCTTTTAAGGCATACCCTCTTTACATTTTGTAATTTTCTTTGTCTATATACAAAATATGGAACCTTTGCACCATGCAAGGATGAACATATTTGGCACTGCCATAGTCAATCATGAAAAATGAAACCTATTGGTATAGGAACCTAACACCCCAAAAAACAAAAAGAGACCATGAAAGTGAGCAAGTCTAAATGCCACTACTATTTACTTTTATGCATAATAATGATTGTGTGCAGCTTATTATTCATGCTACAATCCATGGTAATCAAACTATTTAATCTTGATTATATCATGCTTTGAACTTTATGTTATAGTTAGAGAATACAATCTGACCAAATAGTTTAATCTTGGTAGATCATTAGATAGGTAGAGAAAATAAAAGGAGCTCATAAGCTTAATTTGAGCCCTTGGATGATATAAGGTTAGAAATAGATAGTTTGTTTTATTAAAGAAAAGATAGAATAAGGGTTTGCTAGCCTAAATGCACCCAAATAAATGAAGAAAAAATTCTAGAATAAGAGATGGGCAAGTAGAAGAAAGGTTGTTGAACTACAAAGTTAATTGGATCGAAACACATGCTTCATGATTGGATACATATTTCAACATGTATGATCAATTATGAAGGCAAAAGCAAAGGTTTACAAGTTCATGCAATTAAATCTCCCTCATTCATATTCCCCCTTTCCTTACTAATTTCCTATCCACAATTATGTTCTAGTACTTTAAATCCTACAAGTCAAAGAGGCTCAGAGAATTTATTTGACTTTTGGTGGGACTGGACCCTCGACTTAATGACTTATAGACACAAGTGTTAGAATCCCCTTCATAAAATCCATTCCTCCTTCATTTCCCTAATAAAACCCCCTTTTATTATGGCTAAACTCTTTTGCCTAGGAAAAGTAAAAACAACTCCATGTAAATCCCTTTTCACACAAAAACCCACAAAAAACCTTTTATCCTAAGTATTGAGCATATGTGCGCAAAAAATTACATTTTACTTTTTTTTAAGGAAAATCCCACTCTGCCACATGTCATATTGATTATTAACTTTATTATATAACTCCTCGATGAAACCCTTTTCCCGTATTATAACTAAATCCCCATGTAAATACCCCCAACCCTTAGTTTTAATAGAAACTAATACATTTGCTCCATATCCCAACAAAACCCACTTAATTTACCACATCTTGAGAAACCTAAGTTAATCCCATCATTAAGTGCTACCCAATCCCCTAACCTCGTGATTAACCCCACGCTAATCACAAACTGTCGTGATTAAGGCCCCTGGCCCCCCCTAAAATCTCGTTCATTTCCTTCGTACAATTTTGTTGCACGACTGTTGTTAAATAAATTCTCGCTCATCCAACGGTCCACACCCATATCGGTCGCGCCCAGTGGACAAACGTTACCTGCCCAATAAAGTGGTTTTTCTCAACCCCTCCTTTGCTACATGTCACACTCTGGAGTAGATCGGGTGACCCCTTCGAAATACCACCCAGCCTCCATGAGCAGTGCGATGGCTTGGGAAACCGCCTCCCCGCTCAACCTGCCAAACCACCTACTATTTATTCAAAATCACCCACCAAAAAATAACCGTTGCTCCATAAAAAGGCCGAGAGTCCCTTTTCCACCTTTTTTCGCTCATTTCTTCTGTAAACCTCTACGAACCAGTGTGATTCTTGCAAATTCCAAATTCACCATTTGAACTCCAAATTCACCCCTGAAGAAAGTTGTAGAAACCCCAATCGACCTCTTAGTCCATACCAGATTCATTTGGACCTCTGTAGCTGCCATGAACTCCAAAATTTGCATATTATTCACCCAATTCTAGGTATTTCACCACAAATTACTACTCACCCTTTCAAATTTGGAAATTCTCAGCCTTGTACAATGTTTCAATTAAGTAAAATTAATTGAATAAATACTTTAAATTTTAAAACCATGACAGAATCCGCTAAAAAATCCCAGTTGCCATGAAAAACTTCTGAATAAACTTGTAAAGTCAAATTTAAATCCACAAGAACTAAATTATGGCTGCCCCTATTGCCTTGGACATTAGACCTGTCACAACTCCCCATTTGGACCTCGACCACCTTCCCTTGGCTAACAGGGATTTCTAAATTAAGGATACATCTACCTAGAAGCTCCTTCTTAAAATCCATTGTTCAAGTAGGGACAAATACCTCAACCATGTTGATGATATTGGCCTTTGGGAGTCATATTTTCCCAAGTACCAGTTCCCACAGGTACATGTTTTCCCTGAAATTGTCCATCAGTGCCATGCCTATTACATTCCCAGCCTGAGAGCTATTATGTCGTCTGACCAAAAGATTCTATTCACCATTACAACTGATTCCATAAATGAAATGTGGCAACTCCAACCAGGATGAAACTTGAATCCACTCTCAATTGGAGATTTTTTAGGCCAATATTTCAAGCTAAGTCCCTCTAGACTGGCCCAATTATTCCAAGATTCACTGTTAAAGAGTAGCACATTCCTAAAAATCCCCCCTCCAATATGTTTATGCCATGTTCTTTGAAAGGGGAAAACAAATCATCACCATGATATCATGTGTCTTATGTTTTCCCACCGATGAATTTGTTGATGAACTTGTCCTGGTCTTCATGCCAACTTATACCCAAGGACAACCTCCTGTTGTTCTGTACAATTATGCTGAGTTCATAGCTGAGAGAATGCATGAACAGTTCATCGGGATGCACAATGAAAGAGTGTTCAAATACTCATCTATCCTATACCTATGTTCCTATATTATTAGCCAAATCGATTTCCTTTTCCCCTCTAGAAGCTGGATACCAAGGGACAGCCCAGGTCTGTCATTTTTTGGACCCCACTGTTCCATAAGTTTGAGTCACCATATATCTATTCAGATTTCATAGATTCTTTTGTTCATCCAGTCATGACTATGCTGAAAGGAAGCCCTCCACGCAAGATAAGTCCAGAGATCAAAAGGGTCCTTCAGTTGTCTAAACAAATCAAAGTGTGAGATTGGTACCTTTACCAAAACCACATAGAGATAAGAATTTATGGTTTCCATCTTACACCATATAAACTACCTAAATACCTCCCCATGAGGTTATTTTATCTATAATACTATAGACAAATAATGAATTCTAATGAGATAAATTTTTTCTCGGCCAAGAAAAGATCAAAATTCAAAGTAAAAAGCCAGTTAGGCCCCTTCATCTGCAATTCTAGAGAGGCAGGGGAGGAAGTAGACCTAATTTTGCAGCAAATGGAGTTCCAAAAGAGTTTCATGTGGAGGTATGAACCTCAAGAATTTATGACCAGATTGAGAAAGAAAGCCAATTTGGGACCTTATATTCACCACCCAATACTAGAGATAGAAAGATATGCAAATCAATCTGAGTGGGTGGAAAACACTCTTGTAGATAGAGATAGTACAAAGGCAGATGTAGAGAATTCCTTATGTGACTTAGAAAGACAGTTTGATGAGAGCTCATTTCTCCAGGTACCTGAATAGCAAGAGCCAACCATGAGCACCCTTCCTATCATGCAGACTCCTCAGAATGAGGAAAAGAACCCCATAAAGACCAGGGAGGAACCCTTAAGTTTAGGAATGGGCACATCAAATGTACAATATGGGACCAGTCAGAGCAAAAGACCTAGGCTAAATCCTGTTTCAGAGAAGGAAGACACAGAAGGCTCAGTAGAAATAACTGACACTGAGATGGACAGAAGTAAAGGCACAACTCTATCGGAGGAAACACAGGGGCCGTCTACATCACAGACCCAAATTTTGGAAAGACAACTAAGGGTAGAGGTATCGTCATTCAGTAGGCCTACTGATAGGGATAAGGATATAAAAGATATATATATAAAGAGATCAAGATGAGAAATGAGAAACTAAAGGCCCAAACTTATGCTTAGTATCTCAAACTCACACCTACCAATCAGACAAGGTTGATGTTAGCTTTTGACATCAAGGAGGGAAAATTACAGATGTCCTTCATAAAACCAACAACATAACAACTAAGGACATCAACAGATTACAAGAGAATTGACTTTGAGGTATTGGTAAGGGATATTCATCCCATTGAACAAATTGAATTGCATAAAAATGCTGGAGAGATGATATAATCCACCCTCATAGGTAAATCCATAGCTGCCCGTCAACTATAGAATTCATTGAGAAATATCTCAGCTCAATATCAATTAGAGAAGGTCTCCTCATAGGCCAAGGATACTAGAATCAAGTCCTTGGAAGACTTAGTGATTGAATTGGGACATGATCCCAAAGATATCAAAGCCATAGAACAACTGATTAAGAGAAAAAATGATGACATTGCTACACTAAAAAAACAATTGAAGATACCTCAATTGCAACATCCCCAAACAAAAGAGGTATTAGAGAGCCAAACTAGACATGAAGATTTCATGGACTTGGTCCTAAAACTTAATGATTAGTTAAAGGAGATAGAGAAAGAACTAGACACTTTAATTCAATTGAAGCAAAGTGATATTGCCACTACATCTACAAATGTCATCCCAATGGTCTCAATAGCAGTCCCTTTAATGCTGGCAACCTCATTGGCTCCCACAACTCCCATGCCTACAACACAACCAGTTTCAATAGAGTCTACATCAGCAACAAGTACATTAGGAGAAAAAGCAATAGAGTTGGTCAAAGTCATGGAGGAAATGTCTATTTAGGCTTTTGAACAAACTGAAAGAAAAGGTGACAAGCTTGGAAACATATTGCAATCTTGCCAAGATCATGCACAAGGAAGAAGTGCAGAAATATGCTAGAATGAATGAAAGATTAAAGATGGAGAAAGATCTAGCACTAAAGGAACCCCTTGGGCAAGCCAAGGAAGTATTATGGGCCAATGTCATTGACTCTGTCAATGATATTTGGCCATCCATTCAAGTGATTTTTGAATAGATAGACCTGATAAAGATAGCTAAAGAAACTATCCAAAAGTCAAGGAAGAACTAGGAGACATGCCTGAAGATGTAACTAGATATATCCACTTCCTCAACAGTAAAAAGAAGTATTAACTTCAAGAGTTGGATATAGAGGATAGGACATAAACAATTTTGGAGGTAAGAAAGGTCCTTTCCAAGAGAAAATTAATATTAAACTTGCAGGAAAAGTGTCAAAATATGCAAGTAGAAGTTGATAGATTTATGGCCAGGTTTCAAATTTTGAGAGAGAAAGGGTTACCTAGTCCCTTGGTCATAAATGACAAGCTTATGGCACAACAGGATTATGAAAACAAAATTAGAGAGCTAGCTAGAGAACATGCCAGTACATCATCGGTAAGAGCATTGCCAACAGGAAAAGTTATTTACCAGACATTTCAAACCTGTTTTTCCCCCAGCATGAAGTGAAACACCTATTCATCACCAAGCCTATGTTTGCTAAGTACATCGAGGCAGATGAGATATATATAAGGATGTTGAAAATAAAGTTACTTGATGCTGAATTATGGGAAAAATTGACTGATTTATTATAGTAAAATGTAGTAAAAAGGTTAATGTATAGTCAATAGGGTAAAAGGTAAAGGCAAGTAAGCATGGTTAAAGAGTATTAGTGCCAAACAATATCAGATGAAAGCCAAAAGTGAATGCAGCTTCCAGTGTAAAAAACCAAACAACAAGGCAGCATAAAGGGCTACAAACCAAACTATAAAGGCCAACAACACCACAATAAAAGGGACAACATGGAAGCAGTTCAATAGCTGTCTTTATCTTCTTTCAAGAAGGTATTTTTATTTCCTAGATTAAATCTCAAGTTATTTTGAGATATTTTGTAATAAACTTTTGTATAAATACTTCACAATTCGAAGTATGTAGGGTGGATTCTTAGACATTTCTATAGACTTCTTGATCAAAAGGTTGTAAAGCTATTGTATCCCTGACTGGACCAAGAAGTTGGATTGATGAATAAAGACAAGATATTTCACAGGATTCATGTGTTGAGCGAAGCGCAGACAAGTATTTTCTCAAGTATTTTCTCACGTTGTTGTTATCTTTCTTAAAGTTTTTCCACAATGTATTTCTAAATCCGAGTGCTATAATTGGAGTATTATCTCAAAATTTGTTTAATTACATTCTTTCTTAATAGCTAGGCATATAAATGTTTTTTTACTAATATCTAAGTGAAGGAATTCTTAATTGCTCCTTAGTTTAGGTAATCTCTTTATAATCTATAGCAAAGGATTCTTAATTGCCCTTTGTTTCTGATTACTTTTTGTTCCTCGTTTAAGTCCTAGTTTGAGAATTCTTGATTTCTCTCTCACCTGGATTCAAACCATTTCACCCCTCTGGCCCAAAGGCCTGCACTCTACTCTGCTATCTTTCCCTTTGAACATTTGCTTTAGTGAGTTAATTCTAGTTCTGCTGCCCTTTTGTTGACTCCATAGCCCAATGGTCTACATACATCATTCTTTCCATCCGTTTTAAGGATTCCACCATCCAATCATCAATACAAATAAAAAACCCCCCTGAACATTCATAACTAGCTTGAAATCCTAGTAAACAAAGCTAAATCACACAAAGAGAGCCCTCTCTGAGCCTAGGTTGGATAGAGCCTATGCTTAAAAGTTGGTTTGTGGTTACCTCAGTCATTTTCTTTCTTCTGATAACTTCTAGAGAAAATTCTGAGTGATGATCGACCTTCTTGGGTTTGGGTCGTTCATTTTTTCCTTCCATCCGATCTCTCCTATGTCACCATGACCACTGATCCTATGGATCCAAAAGCTGCCAAACTTCCAGTTGTGTCATCGATGTGTTCAAGAGTTGTCCTTCTGCAGTTACACTTACCTTTGATTCTCTATATTATCCAAAATCATTTTGCATCCTCTCCTCTCACGTTGATGATGTGGGATTCATTATGGCCCTCCTTCGACACAGTCTCTTGCCATCGACATCAACTCGTTATCCGGGAAGTTGATCGAGAGACTTCCTTCTAGTACCTTAGAGCTTGCATGCCTTGATGACAAGTTCTTCGCACTCAAAGACAAGTTCAAATCATTGGCTTTCGATTGAGTGATTTCACAGATGTTGGACTTTAGTTCCTGTATTCACATTCTGTGAATTGTGCTGATAGTACCTTGAGGGCCATTATCATTATTGGTGGTTTCTCTCGCGCTTGTTAATAGTTTACATCATTGACTAGTAATCAGGCAAATTTCTAGCATGTTTGACGTCAGCACATCTATTCACATGTTAGAATGTGTACTTTTATCAGGTCATGTTGGAGCGCAAGAACCTAGACTACGATCACAAAAGTCCAGGTTACGAAGTGGTGTGACATGGTTATGATGATATGCATGTCTCTATCAAATGGATGGCTATGACTAGACCATGAGTTATCATATGTGATTATTCTCATTATTGGATGGCTACGACCATACCTTGGTTTCATTATGATCATCTTTGACGGATGGTTTCACCCATACTTGGATCCATTTAGATGATCATTCTTTGGATGGTTGTATCCATGCCATGATTCATGTATCATTTGACAGAGATCTTAGTTTATGTACATGTATCTATACTTTCTTGCATGTTTTCCGATGGCAGACCCATTCCCCACAATGATTTATAAAGCATTTCATCCCTCACTCTAACTCGGCCTTCACACTTTAAGGGGCATCTGTTAGACAACATTTTGTCACTGTCCCTATACTCCTCGTTCCTTGATCCTGAAGGACCTCTAAAATGAACCCCACATGCTTTGCCTTCATGAAGAAACTTCCATTATGTCCCTCTTCATGGGTAGATCATTTCCCTTTTGCACCGTTTCCCCTGAAACTTCTGTTTTGCCCAATTTACAAGATCAACACTAATGGCCTTTGTCTCCCCCACATGGATGTGCAGATATTAGTACTATTCCCCACGCCAATTAGTGCAACTGAGCTGTGTTCCAGCCTCGTTGGTCTTGTTATGGAAATTTTTGTAAATTAGAGCCGAAGTTTCCATCTCTAGAAGCTTCTTAACAAAAGTTTGGTAAATGTTTTGGTCGGATGGGGTCGAGGATGACAGTTTGGGCTCCTTTCCCCTATAATGATGGAAATACCTCAAGGAATAAGTCCTTCTCCCTTGAGAAGAAGATCCATCTCCCATCCATATTTCCTATATAAACCTCCATTCTTCCCAAGCACAAGCTAGTCATAGTTAGAGTGTTGGCTAAGTGTGAGTATACTATTTTTATTTGACAAGTAAGCTATTACTAGTTGTAGCCATCTAGTTGTGTGAGGGAGAAGTATGTTTGGTTTGGAGTGAAGCCTAAAGGAAAGAGTCTTTAAACTATTGTTGTTTGAAGTCATCATGAAGTGATAGCATAAGTGTGTGGGAAGCTGGTCTTGTCAGAGGAAGACTGCGATATCAAGATGAATGGCTGTAATCTCTTTTTGATATTAATATATGCAATATCGATTGATTTCCTACATGTTTTATAATATTACATATTCATGTCTTGATGCTTCTTTACTCATTAAGTAGGTTGAATTGCAATTTGTCTATTGTAATGTTTGTGTGCTGTTGTTGTTTACTTGTTTCAGGAACTTGAAGAAGGAAGCGAGAGATTACTGGAGCGAGAAAGCGAGGACATCAGCAAGCAAGATGAGCGACCAAGAGGTAGGCCCTCTTGATTGATTCTAACCTAATGAAATATTCCATAGAATGTACCTGTTTTAGCTAGACCCATTATTGGGCTAGAGGAATTCGTTTGTGTCTGCACTTATAATTTTACTTCACCACAAATTGGCCACTCCACTAGGGAGAACCCATATTTTTGTTTGTTTTGGATTTCATGATTTCATGAGAAATTTGCTAGTTTCATGTTTTCCCTTTTGTTTTGTTGCTTTTATCCTACTTATTGGCTTAAGTCTAAAAATCATAGTAGCATATCTGGTCCCTGTTTTGAATTTTATTTATTTATTTTTTCTTAGTTTCCTCGAACAACACGTTTAACCGGCTGACAGTCGCACCGACCCACCTCTAGTGCTTGTTTTCAGTTAGGCAGCCGCATCGATTCTTGTAAGTGAAGATTAGGGCTAGATCCCAATCTTGGCTATTGTGTTCTTCTCTTGTGTTTTTGACCTTGTGAGCCTTTTGACTGTTTTTCTCCCTGATTAGAAAGCTACTTTTCATTTGGTTTTGCTTGCTTGTAGGCTTGTCATCTTGCTATTTGATTGATCGAGTCATTGAGTGGCTAATGAAACTAGGACATCTAGTTAGTCATCCATTCAGCATCTTGTGAACTTATTGTGTCTAGTTGTGGGTGTGTTTGCTCCTTGCATTTGTTTTGGTCCCTCTTACAACTTTGACCTCTTTTTGCACAAGTTTGAAAAAGTTTTGTTTACTAGTTTGAACGTATTTTTCTGGCATAGATTACATTTTGGTCTTGTGTTTGGAAAAGTGGGTGCTTCGTCGATCTGAATAAACTTCTCTTTTCATGTTTTCATCTACTTGAAGAGTTCATAGTCTCACAATTTTTCTCATTGAAAGATTGTATGCGAAAGTTTGTCTCGTTGGTTCATGAGAAAATATGAAATTTTATCTTGTCCTTTCATTATGATTCACATCTCTTAGAAACTAGAATTGCATCAACATTTGAAAAGGAAGAGATTTTTTTTCATTTCGAAAGGACTAATAGATATGTGCTTATTAGGAAATTAGGAATTGGAATGCATTTTTCATTAATTTATTTTTCAGAAAAATGAACTAGTGAAAAATTATTTCGTTTTTAGTTGCTTGATTGTTTGCATTTTATTGAGTAGTTTCAACCCTCTCTAGTGTAGGCATTTCATCGAATTGAAAGGGTGTTGTCCCATTTAGTTGCATTTTAGGTTTTTCGATTAGCATCGCTAAGACCTGAAAACTAAAACTTAACTCAAGATCAACTCTAAAATGAATTCAATTTACCTAAGGCACAGTTGACATTAATGATCACATCTAGAAGGTCTAGGCTAGAGACATGTTTCAGCGTCTATAAACCTAGCAGCTGTCATTAGCTTCGGCATTAGAGAGCACTAGCATGGATTTGTGCTCCCTGTACCGTCACGTATATAACGGGAGACCCCACTAGGTTGCAATCATTTTATCCTTAGGAAGCTGAGTTGGCTGCTTTGCGAATGTGATACACCGAACAAATCATTCAGGGAGATTGGTTGCTTGTACTTCTTGGTTCACCAAGAGGTATTCTGCAGTTCACGGTTGCCTGGTAATCTTGTTTACCTAGATCATCCAGAGTAGTCATTTGATATTTTTGACTCATTAAACATAAAAGATCATCCGAGCACTTGTTCTTTCGAGCTTGTTTCCAATCAAAAGTGATAGAGTCATCTTTGTTTCTTTCTCGACTCTTTAAAAATAAAAGAACATCATTCTTTTATGCATCTTAAATAATTGATTGCCCACAATCCAAAACATCTTGTTAGATTTTTTGACCAAATCGTGAGTTCCCTTAAAAGGACATTTTAAAGCCTTGAAGTTATTTGTTTTGTCAGCTAAGACAAGGTCATCGTAGCTGAACCATTTGGTTCACTCATTTCCTCTTCCTCTCCTCTCTTTGAAATATTGTCTGAGGAGCCACATCCTAAGTTATAAGATCCATTCGAGGACCAAATTGTTGAAGTCTCAATTGTTTTGAGTGTTCAACCATTATCATCTCGTCCTCTACCCACTTTCGATTTAGGGTCATCTGCTGGTCTTAACCCATAATCTCTGGATAATCCTGTTCGAACTCCAGAGGACTCACTGACCACTGATGGTCAGCTTGGATTGGTTATCTATCCTCTAAACCCTCTGTTTGATGCTATTGAGATGTCACCACAACATCCTTACAGTCCATACGATCAACTGGGTGTTCCTTTGGAACTATCCCCTAGTACACATTTGGCTATCCGTCGTCATTTGTTTCTAGACATGGAACCCGAGGGTGATGCTCTAGTGACTTCTTCAGATGAGTCCGAAGTCTCAACTCCACACACTATTGAGGGAGAAGAATTGTAGCTACAGTGCCCTCCCAAAGGTTTCCCTTATTTAGAAGGTATTCCCGCCAACTTGCCACATGGCTATGTGTCTTTAGGGAACTTAGTTTTGGGCGCACCGAGTGCTTCATCACTCTACCATAACTCTGTTTGGGCATAAGGTGTCAGACCTACATCAGGTCCTTTAGTCACAAACATGACCTCCCAACGAGTTGTTACTTCAGTCCCGGTGCAACCTACCGTCCCGAAAACTCTTGTACCGTCAATCCTAGTTACGCGTTCGTCGCAGCCGACGATTTCAAAGATTGTCTCTACCAGTTCCTCTATCCTGTTAGTCAGTGGCCAGATTGTGCCACCACCTGGGGGGAAGAATCTGAATGTCTCCATGGTGTCAGGTGCCACTAATGTGAGTGGCTCACAAGCTCACATGCTTAGTATAAACCAACCCTCTTTTGGTATTATTTACAACTTTGCTGACCCTACTATATCAAGAAATGTCCAGTTCCAATAGCTTTAGAATTCTGGTGGTCCGTATAGCTCAAACAATGTTTAGTATTAGCAGCCTTATGGGGCTCAGGTCCAATACCAAAATCCTTACGTTCCATATAGTTCTCATGGATTGGTCAATCAACCTTACACCATCCTATCTGGGCAGTACATCCAGCCTGTCTATGGCTAGATTCAGTTCAATAATTTCCCGAGCACTGTTCAAGTACCTTTACAACAACAAGGATAACTTTTGCAACAACCAAGGCAACCTTTGTTGCAACAAGGGCTTTCCGTGCAACAACAAGGACAGATTATCCTCCAGCAAGGTCACCTGCAACAACTGCAAAGTCATTCCTTTCAACATTTGTAACAAATCGCGCAATGGAAGATACAATATGCTCTACATACCTCTCAACCCATACCCTCACAGGGCCAGCCTCTACAAAACCAGGGACAAATTTTGCAGTGGAAAGGTCAGAAAAACCAACCTAGGCAGCACCAACCCTTGTATACCTATCAATAAGGGCAACCCTTGTAGGGACAAGTTCAAGGTCAAGTCCTACAACAACAAGTGCAGAATCCTCTTGTCCAAGTCCAATAGGTTCAGAATCCCACTGGCCAAGGGCACCAGGTAAAAAACCCCTTCGTCCAAGGGTAAAGAGCGTATCAACCTTATGCCTAAGGATTGCAGGTACAAAACCCTCTTGTTTAGGGGCAATAGGCTCAACAACCCTATGTTCCAGGACAATAGGTCCCATACCCACATGTCCAAGGTCAACAGGCTCAGTAGCCTTTTAACCCATACGTTGCCTATTAACAAGCTGTGCATGGATAGTTTCAAGGTATTCCTGGTTCGAATCCTCCCTTTCGTCAAGGTAACCCATAATGGGGGCAACCTCAGATGCCATATGGCCAAAATCCCCCACTATTGGCTCAAAATCCTTACCAACAGGGATGGGTTCCTCCTTATGGGCCCACCTATTGACCTCCCATGCCTTTTAACACTCAATTACCTTTCTTGGCTACATTTGCATTGTCGGATGTATCATATCTTATGAATGATCTAATTCTTGATTCCCCATATTGGCCTCCGGTGCCATCTAAGATACCAAGTGATTTCCCTAAGTTTGATTGGAAAGCTAAAGAAGATCCTCAGGCCAATGTGATGACATATCACCTTTGGTGCTCGTTGAGCTCATATGTGGATGGAACCATTCATCTTCGTCTTTTCCAATGAACCCTTACGGGTGCTGGAGAAAAATGGTACATCGAGCTACCTTGAAGTACTTTTCATGACTTCAATTCGCTAGCCATGGCCTTTCTCATGCATTTTCAGTTGCCAGTTCGCTATGTAATGGGCACCTATCTGCTCACATCGCTCAAGCAAGACACTCCGACACACATATTTGATGATATCCATGAACGGAGATGTAGACGTCGATTAATCAAGTTCAAAATAGCATATTAGTTGCTTACCGAATGGTTTACCAAATCGTTCATAGCCCCACCTACTCATGATATAGCCATGGGTGGATGCATCACTGAAGAGCAAGCCATCACTCGTGCCCAGTACTTGGACCTGGTCTACTCTCAGTCTAGCACCTTATACGAATTATTACCCAATGCTCCGTGGCCATCATCCGATCCTGTGACATCGAAGCCACCCGCAATCCCTTCCGTTGATGGAGTTATTGGATCAGTATCCTCGGCCTCTATAAAAACATCTTCCAAATAGAAGTCAGTCTCGAATACTGCTCCCAACAGTTCATCTCAAAACCCTCCAAGCCCTAGTAAAACCCTAGAGGTCCATACTATCGAGTCTACTGCAGCAGACAAATCCTTGAAAGGAAAAAGGAAGGAAAAGGCAAGTCTAAAGCCGATGCCCCAAAACAAGGTCCCACCAAATTATCTGCTGGAAAATCATTTCAATGGAAACCTAAGTATCCTTGCCTCATTTCCGAGGAGGATCATGATACTAAGGATTGTCCACGACGATCTGAAGTTAGTCGATTGCTCAAGGGGACCCTTGCTATCCTCAAAGAGCCCTTGCCGTCTCAGCAGACTCAAATGGTAGACCAACCCCGATCAGCTTCCTGTGGGTCTCAAGTGTTCATGATGAGAACACCCATTAATATGGCTACCCAATCGAAGGATTATCAAACTCTATATCCTGCAGTAGGGAAAGAAAACAAAGCTCCAAGTTCTAGCCCTCTGCAAATCGAGCGCCCTAACCCTGATTCTGCTCCATGGCCACCCTCTCGAGGTGTGCTTAGGAAATCCTCGTACAATCCCAACGCTTGAGTCGCTCAACATTACAATATTGTTGAAGATTTGGCTTAGGCACCATCAGCCATGCCAGCTCTCGAGGTACTCCAAAGCTTCCCATCATAGCGGAAATCTTTACTGTTAGCTATCAGGGGCATTGATCATACCAATTCTAATTTGATCTGTTTCAATCTAGAGAATCATGTTCCGATACTCCCTCATCAGATTGCCTTTCTTATTCAGGTAAGAATTAATGAAAAGACCATCCACCACACTGTCATTGATGAAGGTGCTTCTACCTGCATCATGTCAACTACGTTTTAGAAGGCTATTGGTTCCCCTGCACTGAACCAGTCTCCGAACACATTGGAAGCTTTCGATGGGTGTGTTTCATGACCCTTCGGTGTTTTACTCAACCTTGCCATCACCATGGAAGGCAAGACAGTGCAAGTTGAAGTAGAGATTGTTGATGCCAATCTTAATTATAATCTTCTACTCGGCAGAAGTTGGACTCATACCATGCATGCCATGGCCTCCTCTTTGTTTCGTGTGATTCATTTTCCCCTTCAAGGGGGGATAGTCACCATTGATTAGCTGTATTTCTTTGCCTCTTCCTCCTCTGATGGCAACGTGATGTATGTTAAGCAATCCGGTGCTCCCTTTAAGAGTGTGGGGGCAGGTCTCTTCAAATATTCTGCCTTAATGGAGATTTTTCCACTCCAGCTCCTCATGTTGCCTCCATCAACATGATCTTGGTCAAGTCTAATCCCTGGGTCATACTTGTGCCAGATCTGGTTGATTCTTGGGGCAACATCATGCCGCTTAGTCCCACCGAAGTCAATTACGTGGAAATTGTTTCGGCTGCGAACTCTGCATCCTTTGATTCTCATATCTCGAAGGCCTCTCTCGATATGTATTCTTAAATCCCCCTAGCTTGGCACTTTGGAATCATTCGATCCCTTAGTTGAGACCTTCCTTGCCAATGAAGGTATCATGGAAATCATGTCTCTCGAGGAACTGCCATGGATCGATACCCACCATCACTCCTCATTTCTGCCTCACCCAGTGGTCATGTATACTTCTTTTGAAGAGTCATCTCCTCCATTTACACCACTAACTATTACTCATGAAGTATGGTTAGAAGGAAATATGGGTAATATTACCCAAACGATGCCGATTGACATTTCTATCAAACTCGGTATCGTTGAACACGTTCATGTCACGGTATCTTGTTCTCTAGATGAGATCAAGACATATACTCATCTTTTTCAGGAATTCTGTGATGTGTTTACATGGTCTTACGAAGAAATGACTGGCATTGATCCCAGCATCGTGGTGCATGAAATACCAACGTATCTGGATGCGAAACCCGTTCGCCAACAACTTCATCTGGTGCACCCTAGAAAGGCCGCTGCTATTAAGGGCGAAGTCGAAAAGCTTCTCAAAGCTGGATACATTTATCCCATTCCTCTTATAGACTAGGTGTCCAACATTGTCTCAGTGAATAAGAAACAAGGAACGATCCACGTTTGCATGGATTATTGATACCTTAATTGTGCCTGTCCTAAATATAATTATCTTACTCCCTTCATTGATCAAATCATTGATAAATGTGTCGGGAGTGAGATCTTTTCCTTTATGGATAGTTTTTCTGGTTACAACTACATCAATATCGCACCAGTTGACCAAGAGAAGATAGGCTTTATCTACTAATGGGGTACGTTCACATACAGGAAGCTCCCTTTCGGCCTAAAAAATGTTGGGGCCACATTTCAGCGGGAAATGTCTTATGCATTTCACGACATTCGCAACATTGTGCAACCTTGGATGACCTTCCTACCCATTCTCAAAAGCAACAAGATCACCCAAACCATCTTCAACATATTTTTCTACGCTGTAGGCACTACAACATCCGGTTAAATCTAGACAAATGTGTTTTCTACGTAGAATCATGACAACTCCTCGGCTTCATCATTTCCAAGGACGGGATTCGCCTGGATTTGCTAAAAGTCAAGGCCATTGTAAACTTAGCCCCTCCATCTTCACTACACCAACTCCAGAGCCTCTAGGGAAAGGCCAAATTTCTTCATTGTTTTATACCCAACTATGCCAGGCTAGCTATGGGATTTACCTAGTTGCTTAAAAAAGGAACACCCTTTGCATGGGACACGATAGCCCAAAAATATTTCGATGATCTTAAGGCTATCCTCATAAATGCTCCAATGTTGCATCTGCCAGATTATTATCATGATTACTTCCTTTACCTAGCCGCAGCCCCTAACACCATAGCTATGGTGTTGGTTCAAGATGACAATGAAGGCACTGAATGTGTGATCTACTGCCTGAGTCGGAATCTCCTTGACACTGAAACGTGTTGTGCACATGTTGAGAAGTTGGCTTTGGCTGCCATCCAATCTGTTCAACATTTTTGGCATTATATTCTCTTATGAATGACTACAGTGATTTCTGAATGCAACCATATGACCTACATCTTGACTCGTCAGTTGCTGGGGGGCAAGTATTCTAAATGGATCATTATCCTGCAAGAATTTGATTTTGTCTTCACTATAGCCAAATATAAGAAGTCACTTGTTTTCGCAGAATTGATCTGTTCCCTTCCCTCCAAATCTCTCCCTGCTAGTGTAGATGAACAACTCCTAGATGAGACCCTTTTCCTGATTAGCACCCTTGATCCATGGTACGGTGATATCATCGTGTATCTCCAAACCTCCACATTTCTGTCCACATTGACCAAGATGATCGTCGAAGGATTCAACATCATTCTCAACCCTACCGCATTATTGGTGATACTTTATACCATGTCGGTGTTGACTCTATTCTTCACCGATGCCTCATGATTGAGGAAGCTGAAAGAGTTCTCAATGCTTGCCACTCCGAGGCATGTGGTAGTCATATGTTTGGTTATGCTACAACTCAGAAAATGATTCGTGTTGGTTATTTCTGGCTGTCCATCTTTAAAGACTACATTCTTACTGTCTGCAAGTGTCATGAATGCCAAATCTACCAATGCAAGATGCGCACCCCACCCCTCCTGTACACCCCGTAATTATCATTGGTCCATTTTCCAAATGGGGCATCAATTATATGACATGTAACCCTTGTTTGGCAAGGGGGCATGGCTATATTATCATTGTTGTTGATTACTTCACCAAATGGGCTGAAGTGATGCCTACATATTCGGCAGATGGTAAGATGACATCTCAATTCCTTTTTAACCATGTTATTTCTAGGTTCGTCGTACCCCAAGCCATTGTCACAGATCATGGCTCCCATTTCAGAGATTACATGATGGAAGAACTAACATCTGCATTGGGCTTGTGCCACGATGGCTCGAATGCATATTACCCTTAGGCCAACAGCCAAGTTGAAGCCATGAACAAATTTCAATCACCATGCTTCAGCATACTATTGGGATGCACAAGTCAAATTAGCATCTAATTTTTTTTCAGCTTTGTGGGCCTACCAAACTTTAACTAAAGACACCACTGGTTTCACACCATTCTAGCTGGTCTATGGTCTAGAAGCAAAATTGCCAATCAAATGTGAGATTCATTGACTTATGTTAGCTGTTGAAATCCTCCCTGAAACATCACCTCAAGAGGACTGCCTCTTATATTTGGAAAGACTAGATGAGACTCACCATCTCACTGCCTTGGTGTTGGGACTTAGTTTTGGTCTTATTTTTTCTCTAAGAAACTTACTAATCCATCTATTTATCATCCATTTTCACTTCATTCATCCCATTTTGATGTATATTTGATATCCATTCAGGTATTTAATTTTAATTTTTCAATTTCTAAAGTTTTTATGAAAGTTTGATTTTAAGTGCAAATTTGGCAGATTCAGAAATTCCCGTAATAGCTTTATGGTTGATGTGGTTGTAGGACACTTGGGAACGAATTGAATGCATGGATAGATAGCTTAGGAAATAGGACTAATCCAGCTATGCTTAGTTCAAACAGAACAAGCTTTATTAGGCCCATTTGGTGCTAGTCAATCATGACTAGCCATTCAGAAATCCCATAGAAATAGGGAAATTTTGAGATTCTACGGGATTGGTCATATTTCTTGGGATGGGAGTAGTGAATTCGACTTAGATAGATGGATTAGAGTAGATGGGTTTGTTAGAGTGAATATAGATCAGTTTGTTTCATGAGACTTCTTATTGAAGAGCCACAACTTTGATGGCTTATGTATTGACTTATTATACTTTTAAGCTGTGACACTTTTGGGGATTGAGGAGTTAATTTGAAGACTTGTGCTATTATTATTTTTCTGCTCAATGATATGGATGTGTGACTTATTTGAGCTTCTGATATCACTTCTCAAGTGTGCAAAGCAAGGGTGGAGGGCCCCCACTCCAAGCTAAGTACACTTCCTTGTTAACTTGTTTTATTTCTTGTAATTTGTTTATTGTAGAGCTGGTTTTTCAAAGCTTTACTTCAGATTGTTTTATGGTTCATGCATGGTGATTGATTGCAATATTTTTTAGCTTATTCATTACTTTATTAAGTTGGAAAATCAAGTGTTCAAGTTGAGCATCCCTTCTACTAAAATGATGAGTTAAAACTAGTTTCCTTTGTTTGCATGCAAGTAGTTTCTTATTGTAATTTTGGTATTGAGATGAATGAATTATGATGAAATACCTTATGTGTATCTTAAGTTAAGAGCTTCTTTCATTCACAATTTATCCATCTTAAGTTCTTGGTTTTAATCTCTGATTCATTAAGTGATAGTTGAGGCAAAGGTGGACTTCTTGAGTCAAGAACCATTTAAATATTTTTCCTCTGTTTTAAACTAATTGAATTATAGTTGTAGGATGTATTTCTTTAAGCTTTTGAATAAATTATCTTTCAAGGTTTGATTACATCAGATCTTCACATATAGGGAACTTGCCTCAAAGCATAAACAACCCGGATTGATAAGAAATAATTGTGTTAATTTCGGTAAACAAATTAGCTCAACATTTTGGTGCCTTTGCCGGGGAGGCAAATATCGGCATAGTAAATAGAAAGATAAATTCCAAATCAAACAAAAAGATTAGTTACATCCCTTTTTAATTATGTTTCTTTATGCCTAGATATAGAGATCCTCAAGGTAGATTTATTAAAAACCCCCCACAAATAGAGATAGGATCATCAAACACCCAAGTTACTGGTAATCCAATAATTGAGGAATTGGCAGAAAAACAAAGAATTGGACAAAGATTAACTTTGATCGAGAGGCAAACTTTGTTAGCTTGGGAAGCAAAACAAAAACAACCATCAACTTCAGGAAAACAAAAGGAAATTATCAAGGGAAAACCACCTGTCTTTCCATCTATAAATCAACCTGTCTTTGAACAACCTGAATCTCCACCTAAAATTGAAACAACTAAACCAATGGCAGAAGAAGGACATGGATCTGTTATCTTCACTCCTGAACAACGAATTGAGTATGAAAGACAACAAAGGGAATGGAGAAGAAAAATAGAGGAGGAGGCAAAACAAGAAAATGATAGAAGATGGAAAATGATTGGAAAAGACAAGAAGATGGTAATGATCAAGAGGCTACCTTTGGCTTTCCAATAGTAGACACAAGTGCAATATTAGGAGAAGAAGTGAAAATGAAAAATATTCCACCTTCTGTATTGCCAAATTTTTATGGAATGTCCACGGAAGATCATGATGCTTTTATGTTTGAATTTGATAATGTAGAACATATGGATACACTGATGACATTCATAAACTTCGTCTTTTTCCTGCAACATCAAAAGCAACAGCTTTAAAATGGTTCATGGGTTTAGGAGAGCAAACAATAAATTCTTGGGATGCGATGAGATCAGTTTTCCTTAAAAAATATCAAGCTTATTGTAGATCTAGAGATTCCAAGGAAGATGTTTTCAGAATGACACAACAAGAAGATGAAAGTTTAGAGGAATATTTGGAAAGATTTGCATATAATCTACAAAAATCTAAACAACACTCTTTAAATTAGGAAACCATTCAAACAATCTTTCTCAAGGGTGTAAGGGATGAATACCTTGACATTTTGAATGTAATGGGTAAAGGAGATATTTCTAACCTGCCATTCAAAGAAATTGTTGAGTTATGTCAAAAATATTCTAGAGGAAGATAAAAAACTGGAAAAAGAGAAGCAAGTTCAAAAGCAACAAAGTCAGCTGCAGGAGGGATAACAAGAGCTGAAATAGGAAGCTTATTGGAAAACTTCAAAACCGACCTCTTAAGTACATTCGGAACACAAGTAGATGTTCTAAAGACAAACAAGAAGAAAGAAGAACAAGAACAAGCTCTAGCAATCTTTTGTTCCAAATGTAGAAAGAAACATCCATTGAGAGAATGTCCTTTGGATAGTATTCAGGTATGTGGTCTTTGTACAGAAAATCACTCCACAGAAAACTATCTAAGATTGAAAGAATTACAAGTGCCAGGAATAGAAGGTTTTTATTATGTAGCACCATGAAGACCATGGAAACCTAGGATGCCTCAACAAAATCTGCAACAATTCCCTCAACAAAAATTACCTCTATCCACCTCAAAATATTTGGACCCCTCCAATGCCATGGCAAGCTTGGCCTCCACAACAATATCCACAACAAGTTGCACAAGGTTGGAGAGGATATGGTTATGGAAACCAGCCACCTCAACAGTATCAACAGCACTACCAGCAACAATACCAACAACCATTTCCATATCCACAATATCCATAATCCATGCCATTTCCGCAACAAAATTCTGCATATCCACTATCCATGTCATTTCAATAGAAGAATCCACCACCATTGTTGACCCAACCAAAACAGTTACAACTACCCTCAAACCAACCCATACCAACTCAATTACCAACCCAACCAGTGGCAAATCTGAATAATAAAGTGGACAAGTCTGCATATACTGTAGAGGAAGCATCATATTTTCCGACATATTATATTCTTCCTCTAAATGATGTCCATTTAAGGTGAGGAAAGGTGCTTAAAAAGGATTCTCCACCAATCATAGAAGAACCAACTGAACAAGGAGAATCACCTGAAACATCACAAACTGAAATACAAATTCAGAAAGGAAAAACAGTTACAACTCAAACACCACCTTATCCTGAAAGGTTAGTGGAACAACAAAAAGAAATAACCCTTCCCGAATTTGATATTTTAGTAAAAATTCCTTTGTTGAAGGCAATTAAAGAAATACCAATATATGCTAAAACAATAAAGGAATTATGCATTAATAAATCAGGGAAAAAGAAGAAGGATCCTACTACAATCCAAGTCATTGGTAAACTAGCAAGCCTCATGTCTACACAAACTATTGTAGAGAAATATATTGATCCTGGTATCCCTATGG